>PVLD010007654.1:30629-89808 GCA_004027595.1 Dinomys branickii | reverse complement strand
TTGAAGACATAGGAGTAGGCAGAGAGTTCATGAACAAAAATGAAACTGCAAGGGAAACACTTCAAAGAATCAATAATTGGGACCTCATCCTACTGAAAAGTTTTTGTACATCTAAAGAAATCACCAGCAAAGTAAAAAGAAAACCCACAAATTGGGAAAAAATCCTAGCTGGCTGTCCCTCAGACAAAGGTCTTCTATCCAGAACATACAAAGAATTAAAAAACATGTACCTGTCCAAATTCAAAGACCCAATCCATAAATGGGCATCTGAGTTGAATACACACTTCTCAGATAAAGAAATACAAATATCAAATAAATACATGAGAAAATGTTCCACATCCTTAGTCATTCGAGAAATGCAAATAAAAACAACATCGAGATTTCATCTCACCCCAGTAAGACTGGCCAATATGAAAAAGTCATCCAATAACACATGCTGGCGAGGCTGTGGAGAAATAGGGACTCTATTACACTGCTGGTGGGAATGTAGACTGGTGCAACCACTGTGGAGAGCCGTTTGGAGATTTCTCAGCAAACTAGGTCTAGAGGTTCCATTCAAACCAGCTATTCCCCTTCTGGGTATTTTCCCAGAAGATCTGAAAACATCATATCACTCTGATACACGTGCACCCATGTTTATAGCAGTGCAATTTGTAATAGCTAAAATGTGGAAGCAACCCAAGCGTCCATCCACAGAAGAGTGGATTAAAAAATTGTGGCATTTTTATATAATGGAATATTATTCAGCTATAAAGAAAGACAGTTTTGGGGACTTTGTAGGCAAGTAGTCAAAACTGGAGTCTATACTCATAAGTGAAATAAATCAGCGGTACATGTGCAGGCAACATATTGTATCACTGGTGTAAGAACCTTACGGTGGGATATAAACTAAGAGACATGAAGGAAATCTGTTCAAAACAAAGAACTGATCGGACGAGGGAAAGGAGAAAGGAAAGAGACTAAAATGTATGTATGTATATATGAATATACATATATGCAGGAGGGCTAACATGGTTCTACTATTGTATTATATCACTTAATGCTAAGGAATGATTGATGACGAGTTATTTGATCAATCTTGTATGTCTGTATGTGTTATCCTGAACACACACTTCGAAGATATCAATATGCAAAGCAGCAACTATTGGTGGTTTTTTCTTTTTGTTTGTTTGGGGTTGTGTTTGTTTGTTTGTTTTGGGTTTTTTTGTCTTTGGTTTTTTGTTTTTTGTGTTTTTCTGTTGTTGAGAGGATTGCCTGAACAATTTTGCATGTCTGTATCTGTGTTCATATATATACACTTCGAAGATTTCAATAGGTAAAGCAACAACCACTGTTGAGTCCATGTCACCTTGCCTGTAAATCAGTTTTGATTGTACTATTTTGTATGCTAATTTGTGTCTGTTTGCTAATATGTTTTTGTGGTTTTATTTTTTAAAAAATAAAAAAAGCTTTTAAATAAATAACTGAAAAATACCAAGCATAAATGCAGTTTATACCCCAAAATACTAAGACTTGCTCAAATACTTGAAATCATTTAGATCTAGAATTTAGAGAATAATTTCAGTGTCTTAAGTTTGGCCATTTATTCATTTTATTTACCAAGCTTTTATTGAGCCCCTACTCACTGTAGCTTTTGAGGACCCAGCCATGAAGAAAATGCAGAGATATATGCCTACATGGAACTAAGACATACTTAATACTAGTACTCATTTCCAAGTAGATATACCCATCATATGTATGCCTTTACTCTATTTCCCAATTTTTGAGAAATAAATTACTTCAGCATAAGTAGAATTTGAATCTTGCGCTTCATATTTCACAGCTTCTTTTTCTTCTACTTTAAAAAAAAATAACTAGTTTCACTTCTCTTTTTTATGCAAAGTAATCTCTCCACTATATCTAAGTTTGACTTCCAAAATCCCCTTTGTAGGAATATTCACTGTAAATGAATTTGAAATTTTATAAAGAATATTGGTCCAGGGAAATCAAGGTCACTAGTACACTAGAAAAAATGTATTTTCCTTAGACATATAAATATATTGTCCTTTATTAAAATAAAGCAATACATCTTTTGGGTATACACTTCCAAAATGACGATTAATGTCCATTTACCATTTCTGTTTTTGGAGGAACTGTCCAGAGCTTCTCTTTTATGAAGTTTCAGCGAGAAGCATGATGACATTGCTTTATAACATAATATTCACGGTGACTCTTTCTTCTATTCATTCTGATCACTATATTACTGATTTTATGAATTTGAGTGGTTGATTTCCACTGTCTACTTTCAAAATGATCCCAACAAAGCAGTACCTTGATAGGAATTAGGTATAATTTCACATTTGGGCTATGAAGTTGTGCAGATCTGCTTCAGCTCTAGCTCTGCTAGAGAATGTACAATCTTGGGCAAGCAAGATAACTTCTCTTCAGGTTTCTCCATCCATAAACTGATAAGACTAATAGTACCTGTGTCTTAGTCTATCTTGAGAATTAGTAGAATAGTCTAGGTTGGGTAATTTACAAACACAAATGTATTTCTCACAGTTCTGGATGTCAGGATTCCAAGATTAAGGTACTGGCAAGTTTAGTGCGTAGAGAGGGCATGGTCTCTTCCAAGATGACATCTTGAACATCGCAACCTTCAGAGGGAAGGAATACTGTTCCTCATATGGTAGAGAAGAGAAGCAAAAAACCCCACTTTTGAAAGCCCTTTCATAACAATGTTAATCTATTCACAACCTAAACACCTTTTATCAGGCCATTCCCTACCTCAACATAATTGCAATTGGGACTAAACATTCAACACATGAAACTGGAGAGGACAAAAAGATTTTAGCCGTCACAATCTGCTTCATGGGAATGTTGAAAAAAATTAAATGAGTCAGTACATGTAATATTAATAGCCCTGTACTCAACAGTAATATCTGTTAAATAAATGCTAGCTAATGCTATTGACATACTCATTAAACCACTTGTAGTTCATTCAAGTGATGGGAGTAGGGGTATTGAAATAAAGACTTAAGGAGTGTTCTAGGAAATCTGGAAAAGCTATTGAGTCAGCCTTTTGGACACTGGAAGCCGCTTGGGAACTAGCAGCGTCCAGAGAAGAGTCACTACTCTGAGTCACACCCTTGCTTCCTTGGTAAGAGCAGGGATTGTGTAATTGGGGTGACTTAGCGTTCCTCCCTTTGTGCTTCCATCCTCTCGTATGAAGATGGTTTTACCTTTCCTGTGTCTTCTGCTTGTTCACACTTACCTATTCCTCCTTTCTGATAATGCCAAAGTTGAAATTATTCACAATTAGTTCCACATCAAATTTCTAGGAGGTAATATCTGTCTCAGTAATATCCCTACTGGTCTATGCTAAACCACTTCACAGGCCATAAATACACCTAAAAATTAGTCACCTTTGGGTCGCATGTATGTTTCTGATCAGGTCAGTTGAGTTGGAACAACTGGGTATTGAGGGACTAGGAAAGGGTAGAAGAAGTCGTGAGGGTAGAACATAGCTGTCTTAGCAGGGCCATGGACAACACAGTTTTCCCCAGAAGAGGGTGTGTAGTGCTTGGCTTGTCTACAACCACACCTTGGGCAAACTGTATCTAATTTAAGGAATGTCTCCCTTTTCCTCCCACCATTCATAAGAGTTATTTTATTAGTTTGTTTGGTTTTACAAGGAAGTAATCTGATGTGAATTAATTTATGAAAAGGGAAATTAGTGGATTGGAGGATCCGGGAAAGGATTAAAATTACAGTGAATGCCCAATGCAGTCTTTCTTCACAAATAACTGTTTCTTATTTCAAAATTGCACCATATTTCTTTTCTTCCTGATCCTAATAAACTGTGACTCTAACCTTGAATAATCTGTTTCTGGTTTACACGACCCTTGGCCCATTTGAGTAAGTTTGCTTTCTCTCCTTTAAGGCTGCCTTTGAATTCCTTGAAACTCTCTCAGCTTCATGATGTTTTCCTCCTTTAATCTCCCAATCCGTGCTGTTTCCCCTTTCCCCGTTCTTCTGCCTTCCTTAGCCTAGGTTCCTCCACGGTACCCCCCCTCATTCATTTTCCAGGAAGTCTCTCCTCCCCCTTCTTCCTTGCTGCGTGGTTACTGATTTCATGAAGTTTGTTTCCTCCATTGTCTCAAGACAAGGATATCTGTTGATGGAAGTAGCCTTTTTTTTTCAAGAGTTTCCTCTTGGCAATCACTTTTCCTTTTTCTTATTCATTTAGTTTTCATCTCCATCAATTCTGGAAATTCATTGTCTTATCTTTTTCCAACCTCATTGATTACTCCCTTTATATTATTCTCTTTCTCATATAGAAATAATTAATTACCGCATATTAAAAGGGCAAATGTTATCAGACACTGCCTGTATGAGTTTACTCGGGCGGCTATAGGAAAGTACAGTACCAGGGTCTGGCTGGCTTAAATTTCTGAAATTTGTTTTCTCATAATTCTGGAGGCTAGAAGTCTACAATCAATGGATCAAAATTCTAGCTGGTAGACAGGCATCTTCTCCCTGTATCCTTACATGATCTTCCATCAATGTCCCAGTTTGTGCTGTTTATGAAGACACTAGTCCCACTGAATTAGGGCCCACACTAATGACCTCATTTTAACTTAATCACCTCTTAAAGACTGTAAATCTAAATTCAGTCACATCTAGGCCTTCAGCATCGAGACTTCAGTATGTATATTTTGGGACATATAGTTCAGCGCATAATCTGCCTACATTTAAAAACCCAGATCAAAATTGTTCTTATTCTCAGTACAGTTTCTTGGTTCACAAGAAACTGAGTCATCAATCTGAAAAGCTTCACAAGTGATTTGGTCCCTATAACATGTGACACCAAAGAATTTACTATTCTCTTTCATTGATAGTAAGCCATGCACTCAAATGTGTTGGAACATTTGCAATTTTGCCATATTGTATTAATAGGAATGATTTGTTCTTTAATCTCTTGTGTTCTGTTTTATGTCTCAAGTAAAATGAGGCAAAGATGAACTATACTTTCCTCTCTGAATTTGCATAATACTTTTTGTCTGATTAGGCTCTTGTTACTTTGCTGAGCAGGGACCTTTCCTAAAAATAACACATTTGTAGAAATTGCCTTAAAAAAATTGAATCATGGCAAGTTTTCAGATGGTTTGAATGTAGAATCTAAAGTGGAAGAACACTGAATAAACTGTGACACTAGTATATTGAGAATGTCCTACATGCAAAGTGCTATACCAAGAGCCTAATCAGACAAACTAAGGCAGAGGTCAAGCACGTTTGAGATTGACCCTACAGGGTCAACTCAGATTACCAAAAGGTTACTGAGAAAGCTTAGATGAGGTCAGTCCAGAAAGAAGTTTTTAATAAGATTGTGGTCAGAAAACATACAAGAGCATCTGTCTGATTGGCAAGGTGAATATGGGACTCCACACGCTCCAGAGTGCATGTTAAGTTTTTGTGGGTGGAGCAGGGAGAAAGCACCTTGGGAGAATCAGAGAAATTCTGCCTCATCACTGAGCCTGTGGAGAAGCCTATTTTCCTGGATCTTGACCATCAGAGCCCATGGTTGGGGAAAAATACATAAAAGACACCCTGTGGGAGGAACAGGACCTCATCAGATACCTACTCTGCTGGCTCCTTAGCCTTACATTCCCCACCTTCCCAGTACTATAGGCAGAAATGTCTGTTGTTTATGTATTACTCAGTCTAAGATACTTTGTTATAGCAGCACACTTGGACTACGATAGCAGCCAAGGTCCCTGCTTTCTTGCTTATTCTCAGCTGGGTCCACTTGCAGGTCCAAGAAGTTACCTTCAGCTTCTCACCAGAGACTGCTGTTCCCGTGTTCGTTTCATTTCTTCCATGCCTATGGGCAAGTCTCAGTAAGGCTTTACCTTCTTCTAGGCCAGTGATGGTGAACCTTTTAGAGACAAAGGGCCAAACTGTAACCCTAAAGCCACTTAGTTATTATAAAGTGCCACACTGCAATTAAACCTGAATACTGAGGTTTTAGTTTAGAAAAACAACTCATACATTCACATCTTTTGTCTCAGAAGAAAAGCAAATAACACAGTCAAGTATCCATAGGTTCACCACCACTGCTCTAGGCTGATCACCACCACTGCTCTAGGCTGACTAGGTCAGGTTCACCTGTGACTCTCTCTTGGATAACTGCAGCTCCACTGATCAATAACCTAATAACAACAATGATGCTCCCTTACAGTCACAGGTGCTACTCCACCCTTGGAGTTGGGAGGATACGATAGTTATATGAACGTGCACCCTAGGGAGCAGAAATACTAAGGCCTTCTTAGAATTCTGCCCTCCACAGGAAGGCAGCACTGTCGCTCCCATCTTACAGACACAAAAACCTGAGGCCTGATCAAATAATTTCTACATGGCAGAGCTGGCATAGACAGCTATTCCGATTGTAAAACCAGTGCCCTGATAATCTCTATTCATGTTACTATTTGGTATTTGTCTCTGAAGCTGTTTAACGGTAGACAATATGGGTCTTTGAGGAATTCCATATAAGAAATTCCATCTAGTCCTCTTGATAAAAACAAACTCATCTTTGCAGATACCTACTGAATGAACCAGAGCACATCCATGTTTGCTTTTTCTCTGCATTAGCCTACAACATGATCATTTAACTTCAGTTTCATTTAAAATATGTAATGACTTCTGCTTTCAACACAGTTTGAAAATCTTTGGATAATTGTATAAGGAGGGTTAGACTTTAAAGACAAATAAGTAGGGATTTGAATCCAAGCACTAGGACTTACTCAGAGTAACCTTGGGTGATTTGCATACTTTTTCCTAAAGCTCATTTTCCTTATCAGTGCATGGTGGAAAAGTCATGCCAAGCTTGGAGGTGATAATGAACTTGAGGCCGTTGCTGTGTTCCCAGTCCTCGACACATAGTAGTTCACAATATGTTTAGAAATGAGTTAATAACTTTTATGAAAACCACTGGGCACAGCGCCTGTTTAATAAAAGGTAATTAGTGCTATTGTTCCTGTAGGCTTTCCTTTTCCTTTTTCTTTTTACATCATGCTGAAGTACTACATGTATTTATGCTTCAAATTCCAGAAAATGATAATCTGGGGGAGGGGAGATTTGAGCAGGAAATAGTTGAGATGTTGTCAAAGAAGACCATATTTGGACCTATACTTTGTGTCATTTTTTAAAGGAAAATATATTCATGTATTAACTGTTCAACTGGAAAAAATAAAAACTTTAAGAGTAGGCCAAAAATTTCCCTTATGTCAATCCACAAATGCTCTTGCACCAACTTGGGGGTTTATCTTTGCTTTTCTACTTAAAATTCTGATTTCCCCCAACACATGCATGCATTTATAACAGATATTCAAATTTCTGTCTAATTAATGTATTATTCTTTCCATTGAGCAAGCTGTCTTGAATGGCATAATCCATTTCTCATTTGTGCTGCAGGATTTACTTATATAGTCGGCAGTGGCCTCACCCTCTATTCTCTGGACCCCTTATCTTATCGTGTTCAGAAACATTCTGATTAAGCCTTTTATCTTATGGTGAAAGGCTCTGGTTCCCACATCTCTTTTTTCAGTGGTGCACACACACAGTGTGTGCTGTCCTATGCAGCCTGGTCACAGAGTGACCTCTTAACTCTTTGCTGCCTTAAAGCTCCATTTGTCCACCATCAATCAAAAGTTCTTTGCCTGCCTGGCAGGACTCTCTAGTCTTGGGGCTCACTTAACCCAGTGGTGTCTTGTGGCACACGTAGAGTCCTCAGCTCCTCTAGTACAAGACAAATTCTGTGAGAGTGAAGTCTCAGTTTTGACACTGGCCATGACTCTCTCAGCAGTGTCCCTTAGTCATATTGAAAATGCTCCTTTTGGATGAATACAGCTGGAGTTTTGACCTCGTATTTAAAAAAAAATGATTCAGCCTCCACTCACTGTCTACAATACGTAGAAGTTGTGGCCAAGAAGCAACTTCCCATCTTTGCAACAATAATTTCTAATTGCTTATTATTTGAGTTTAAAAATGTTAAGGTTTTGCCTTCTTTTGAAAAATATGCTTAAGCCTCTACTGGATTCTATTATGGAATGCTCTTTGGTTTTTTTCTCTTCTGTTAATCCGGCTCAAGACATTTTGCTGTTATAGATTACATTGACTTTATGGTTTATTTTTAATGACAATGCAATCATTAGTTTTGAATATCTTACTGGAGATATTCCAATATCTTTATCAAAGATATTGTTTATTTCCTTGTTTGGTTGTCTTGAAGATATGATTACTGCTTAGTAAGGATCATTGGCTTTGGAATTAAATCCTAACTTGAATTCTAAGTATGTCATTTGGTAGTTAGATGACTACAAATTCACCTTTCTAAGCCTCATTTGCTCATCTGGAAAAGTAAGACAAAAGAGAAAAATTACCCCCATGACCATTGTAAGGAATAAGTAAGAAAATATTAAGAACAGTTCAGAAAAAATATAAGACATCCTTCCTGCTCTTACTATATGTACATATATCTGTGTGTAAGTAGGTACATCTCAGTGTGTGTGTGTGTGTGTGTGTGTGTGTGTGTGTGTGTGCTTGTGTGTAGGGGTATTTGTTCTACCAACTCTATATCTTTAACTGTGCAAACCACAGAGAGTTAGAATACCAAGTACAAAACTGTGGACTAAAGATCAGTTGTTCTCAGCCAGGGCACACCCAAGGTTGGTGATTCATAGGGACAGACTCCAGGTTAAGTACAGTTTCCTGTGTGTGAACAAATCCCCCATTCTCTATTACTCTTGCTCAATGGAATTAGAAGTGCAGAAGTGTTTAAGAATACCTCTGAAGTCACAGATCTGAATTCAATCCTTCTGTTTTAAATAGTGTACTATTAGCAAATTTCAGGTCTTCCACTGTTATCAGGTAAGTATGATTTGGCTAAGGTTGGAAAACAGGGTCAGTAAAAGGATACAAGCTGAAGACCATAAAGTAAAAGGCCCACAAAATCAGGCAGATAAATGCGTGAGATGAGTCAGATGTGAGAATTCACAGGAAGCTGTTAGGAAGATAGTGCACAGAAACACACATACACACACACACACACACACGACACGAGTCTTTCTGTGCTTCAGCAAATCAGAGCTAGCATTGCCAACTCCTCTAGCATCTCAAAAAGCCAGAATCTAGAATTTTGTCTGAAATCTGTATTTTGATATTGATTCAAATAATTTTAAAACCATGAGACAAAACAAACATAGCCACCATTTACAAGACCCACGGACTATTAGTTTGTGACTAGACTTACAGATCAAATTTCTTAGATTGTATACCCTTGTATTTGAGTGCATTTTGAATATGCAATTCAGAATGACTTATACATTATATATATATATGTATTCAAATCCTACACATTAGTATTACACCTTCTTTCTTATAGGGGAAAAGTAAATATGAATGGATGTCCTTACGCTTCACTTGAACAGCCTGGTGGGTCACCATGAGCATCCAGCAAGTGTGGAGACCACAGCTTGGCCCAGCAGTCCAAGGCAGGGTGACCTAGAGAAGTGAGTCTCTTGCCGTCTCACTCCAGTCACTCCACTTCCTGGCTGCTCACTGCAGAGCAGCCTCCAAAAGTAGTTGGGTTTTTCTTTTCTGTGAAAAATAGCAGGCCGTATCTATGTCATTTACAATTTCTCCCTTTGAAGAGACATCAGTTCCAAATTAGTGCATATTTTTCATTGTTCACTAATTTTTTCAAAAGACTTAATTATAGCCGTCATGGACCAGGCTCTGTTTCCGGAACCTGAGGCTGAACACAAGCAACAAAGCAGACAAATATGGCTGCCCTCATGGAACTTCGCATCGTGTATAGAGAGAGAGCCAATATTCATCTAAATATCAAATATATATTTGAAGAGCGAATGGTGATACGAGCCCACTGATGCCTGGGGGAAGCTCTGCAGGCAGAGGAGCCAGGAGCTGTAAAGTCCCCGAGGGAAAAATGTGCTCCAGCAAGACCAGGAAGAGGTAAGAATCGGATCACCTGAGGTTGTGCTGGTCCTGCTGAAGAATCTGCTTTCATTCGATATGTTGAAAACATAAGGTCTAGGGTTTTGAACAGAGGGGACAATGTGATTTATTTGGTTTATTGGGCTACATGGGTAGAGGAAAGGAGACCTGGGAAGCAGTAAGAAGCCTTTTTCCCTGGTGTCCTCAGAGGTGTTAGCAACCCTAGTATGACAGCAGTGGAGGGATGAGCGGCAGTTAGAGTCAGGGTTTATTTTGGAGATAGACTCAACAGAGCTTGCTGATATGTATGCATACACGAGCACATATAATTGCTGCTCTCCCTCCATTTACACAAATAATGTTTTTTAAATCTTGCTTCTTTTCACTAAATATCAGAGAAAATTGCCTGTTAATCTGGATCAGTGACATTAATCTTTTCCTCTTGTTCCTTTTTCACCTTTTTTTCTAAAACTGAATTGAACACAGTTTTGAAGGCAAATGGTTCTCTAGAAGTCGAGGTGAAAATCAGCAGGCTCTGATCCTCACCCTCACCCTCACCCCCACAATTACAGTTTCTTCCTTCAAACAGGCTCCAGTTCCATTTCCTTTACCTGATTGTTTTGGTCTTCATCATCACTTTCCTGGATAACATTTAGTATTTCTTGGTTTTCTAGTTTTCGATGTGATCTTTGATTCTTCTACTCCAGAAGAGTAAGACTCAATTCTGTATCCTTCCTGCCCTACCATTTTCACCAGCTTTTTGCATACCATCTCTCTTTTGGTATGTTGGTGTTGTAATTTTGGTCAATTTAATCATCTTAGTCCACTGGAGCTATTATAACAAAATGCTTCAGACCAAGTAGTTTATAGTTGCTTGCTTGGTTTTTTTGTGAGATAAAACCCAGGATCATTACACTACACTGAGCTATATCCCTGGGCATTTTATATTTTATTGTAAGACAGAGTCTTGCTAAATCACTATGTGGCCCAGGAGTGGCTTGAATGTGCCATCCTCCTGGCCCCACCTCCCAGAATACTTGGATGACAAATGTGCACCACCACCGTAGTTATCTTCGTAAAGTTATAATTATGAAGTCACTAATTGTGCATATTAATGTTTTCACTGTGACATTCTCATCCACACCTGTATCATGCTTTGATCACATCTGCCCTCCTTACTCCCTCTCTTGCCTTCGCCTCTCTTCTCCCTCCCTCCTTCCCCTTCCCTTCCTACAGTAGCCCATCCTCTATTTTTAAGTCTTTTTTTTAGCTTCCTCGTATGACAGAAAGCATGCGCTACTTCCCTTACTGCTAAAGTAATTTATAAACAACAGAAATTTATTGCTTGCAGTTCTGGAGTCTGGGGAGGTCAATATCAAGGGAGCAGCAGGTTTGGTGTCTGGTAGGGCTGTTCCTCAATGTGTCCTCATGTGGTGGAAGGAGCAAAATAGGGTCACTAGTTCTCTTTTATAAGGGTACCGATCCCATTCATGAGGGAAGTGTCTAATTACCTATAAAAGATCCTATATCTTTCTTTTTTTTTTCTTGGTGTTTTGAGACAGGATCTCACTATGTAGTCCAGTTGGCCTTCAACTCACTATGTACCCAGGGCTGGCCTTGTACTGTCCTAAGTGCTGGGATTATAGGTGTGTGCTACCACACACAGCCAGAAAGTTGCTTTAAACCACTGCATTTTGTGTTAATTTGTTGTAGAGCACTGTATAACTGATACACACTCTTTTGTAGACTGGCTTTTGCTCTGAGTTGTAAGATACCATTACAGAATCCCTGGTCAGCACCATCCTAGGGCTGTCCTGTGACTTTTTTTATTATTATTATATTGGTTCTCCTATTCCTGTAGTGACTTCCCCAGAAAGGGTTAGTGAAAAGTGAATTGCTTGAGATGTAGTATGTCTGAAAATGTCTTTTGCTACTATGTTTAGATGATAGTTAGGTTGCACATAGAAATTAGGTTCCTAAGTCCTCCAGAATTTTGAAGAGCTTTCTCCATTGCTTTGTAGCTTCAAATGCTTCTACTGCCCTGTAGTCAAAAATCAATGTGTGTCAAATGTGTGACCACCATTGAATAGCTGAAGCATTCTGGTTTAGATACAAAACATCCCTTAAAAGTCTTACGATCAGAGGTGAGGCTTCTAGAAGGATCATGGATGAGTTCATAGCTAAGTGTAATGTAGGGAGGATGGCCTGCTCCTAAAAGGTAGGATATTGGGGGCATGACCTGAAAGGGTGTGTTTGTATTCCTGTCTTTTCTTAGATTCTGTCTCTGTCTCTGTGGTCTCTGTCTCTGTCTCTCCTTCACAGCTGCCAATTTTTTTTTTTTTCTTTTTGGTACTGGGAATCAAACTCAGGACCTTGCACTTACCAGGCGAGCGTATATGCCACTCAGCTATATCCCTGGCCATGGCTGCCAATGGGTTGAGCAGCTTTTCCCATATGGTTTCTGCCTTGGAGCCCACCAACTATGCATGGACTGAACCCTCTGAAACTGAGCCAAAATAATCTCTTGTTTGAGGTGTAGGTGTGAAGTATTTTGTTCCAGCGGGAAACTAACTAATGCATAAGTTAAAAGAACAAAGTTGAATTTACTAGTTGTCATAGTGCAGGACAGCACTGCAAGTGAGACAGTCTCTCAAGCAGAGCGGACTTTTGATTGTTTCTAAGGCTTTGAAGTGTGGAGTCCTGTGTATATGACTGGGATATTAGTTTTTCCTTTTTACAGTCTTGCAGAATCTTCTTTTTGCCTTCAGAGTTTAAAATCACAGTATTAACTCAGTGTGGTGGTGCATGCCTGTAATCCCAACACATGGGAGGTTGAGGTAGGAGAATCATCATGAGTTTAAGGCCAGCCTGGGCTATAAAGTGAGTTTAAGGCCAGCCTGGACTATATCGTGAGGCCTTGTCTCAAAAAAATAAAAATAAAATAAAATCATAATATTTTACATTAGCCTACATCTGTTTTCATTTGGTAAATTTTTCACTCTGGAAATTAAGGTCATTGACTATCTTCTCCTCTTCATTTTCTCTGTTTTTCTCCTTTTAATGCTAACACTCCCTGACTAATTTTCCTAATTGTCTTAATTTTTTATCAAATATGTTCATTCATTTTTCTTTTCTGGGAAAAATTCCTCAACTGTATTTCAGCCTTTCTAATGAAAATTTTCATTTTTGCTATATTTAATTTCCAAAAATGTTCCTGATGGTTTTGGAAAGTACCATTTATTTATTAAGGCCTCTTGGTAGAATTCCCTTCCTCTTCGACATTAATAGTAGCATCTTTTTGTGAGGTTTTTAACATTTGTTTTATTTTTATTTCTTTAACATTGCTTTTTTCTTTTTACTTTACCTTTTATTTTCCAGGGCAAGACTTCGAGAAGGTATCTCACAGTCTTTGTATCTGATATGATGATACTTCAGTTGTTCAACTCTGTTTTCCAAGTTTGTGTTCAAACACCAAAAAGTTTGAGACTTGTACATATTTTTCCCATAAGAAATAGTGGAATATCAAATAATTGGTTCCGAAGCCCCAAAATTACACTGATAAACTCATTTTTCCAGGGCTTTTACAAATTTTGCAATGATTCCTTTACCACTATTGTGGTTCTTGCAGTTTTCCTTTCAGCTTTACTGCTAGTATCACTTTCTCTGGAGCTATGGTATGGTTATGATATTTTATGAAATTAAACACACACAAAAGAGAACAAAACTGTTTTAACACACTAACACAAACACTATATGTTGTCTGAGGGAGAGCAACACTTAGACTGAAGCGTCAGTTCTTTGTGACCACAATGAGATGCAAGGCATGACTCACTGTCAGCTGGGACAGGTTTTATCAAGTCGGTTTTTCGGTTCAACTATCAAGCAAAGTTATGAACACCAAGTAGTTTTTTTTTTTTTAACTTTGCTATTCAAAGTGGAAATTTCGAGCTTGGAGCCATTTGACAACTGAGGTATCACAATATTGAAGACTGATTTACTAAAACACACACTGGATGTTGGGAAGCTATGTGAGCAGGGTTGGTCTGCTATGGGCTTTGTTCACTGCGGTAGCATAAGGATGGGCTGGCTGTTTAATGGGGAAATTTCCACTGTCCATGTGTTAGTTAGCTTTTTATATTTGTGACAAAATACCTGAGAGAAATAATTTAAAAGAGGAAAGGTTTATTTTGGCTTACACTTTCAGAGGTTTCAGTACATGGTTGACTAGTTGCACTGCCTTGGGCCTGAAGTGAGGTAGAACATCAGGATATAAGGACATGGCTGCCATCATAGCAGTCAGGAAATAGATAAAGAAGGAAAGACACAGGAAAAGGAAAGGACCAGGAGCTAGATATAGTCCCTAAGATCACGTCCCCATGATCAACACCCTTTAACTAAACACTGCCTTCTGTTTCCTTGCCTTCCAGTAAAGCCATCAAATTATGATCCTATCAGTGGGTTAATCCACTGATGAAATTAGAGCCTTCACGGTCCAATCTCTTCAAAAGCCCATCTGCTGGCCACCAAAGCTTCCACAGATGGAGGGTTTGAGAGGACATCTTAGATACCAACTGTAGTCTTCAGTGTCCTTCCAGCATCAGGTTTTCATCACAGACGAGCCATGTTTCCCAGAAAAGAGACTTCCAGTGTCTTGCTGCGAAGATGAAGGTCTAATTTCAGTTCCCTGGACCCAGGGGGCAAGGACAGATGAAAGTGGCATGAAGTACCTCAAAAGCTAATCTGTGTAAGTTCATTTACTCCCCTAGTTTTTGGTATAGCTCTCTCACACTTCAACTACACTGACATGTTTCCATGAAGAGCCATCTACTTTATCCTGTCCTGAAAATAAACCCTCCTTCTTTTGCCAACTGGGATAGGTCTGTGTCTGAGATACCACACCTTGTGGAAAGCAGCCTAGGGATTCAATTTCTTCTAAAGCTGATGCCTAACAATCCTCCTGATTTAGTTCATGCTCCTTTTCCCACTTCCATTGGGACTTGCTACCATTACTTTTCCAAGTCTTTATATATCCTGGGCTGTGGATATAGCTCAGTGGCACAAGTGGCTGCCTGGCAAGCACAAGGTCCTGAGTTTGATTCCCAGTATCTCTACAAAAAAGAATGTTAGCTACCCTGTAAATAGATGAATTTTAGTTTTCCTTATTTTCTAACTTTCACAATTATCTCTTCTAAATAACTCTACTATACATTAACCTTAAAATATTCTTTTACTCATAGTTTTAGTGATGTTTCTACAAGACAAGAAGTTAGAAATTCATGTTAAATCTCCTGTTTACACAGAGCTTGCTTTTTATTTTCTATTTATATGAAATGAGTTAATGGCTTCATCATTGAATCTAAGATAATTGATGTGCAATAGATGTAAAACTGATGAATGACAGATTGCTTCCGTTGAAACAGGCTTAAAATAATGCCTTCCTTCTTAAAACACAGGGAAGAACAGGAAAAGGGATTAAGGACTGATCCAGTGAAGAAGGATAGATAATTATAAATCAAGATTAATATGGGTGTAAGTATTCTTTCCAAGCACTTGTATGCCCTTGCTAAACTGCAGATTGCATAATAACTTTAAGAAGAGAATTCCTAAACTTACATAAACTTGTCAAAGGGTTTTAGTGATGCACAATCTCACACTAATATGGGCCAAGAAAATGAATACTATGGAATTGACAATTTCAGTTGTCATTCCACATAGGAACCCCTGTGGAATTCCACATATGGAAACATGTGCTTGTAAATCTTTGTCAGGTTAATCCCTTTCCTCTGTTGCACCAAAAATGTAATACAGGCTTCTAAACAGCCTGTCTAGAGAGTGACCCATTGACGAATCATGTGATACATCACACCCCAGTAAATGACTGTTGTCCCATAAGTTGATGTTGCTTTGTAGTTGCAGCCATGTTTTCCAGAGTTCCACCACCCTGTAGCTTTCAGGGATGGCTGGCTTCCATGTCTAGAACCTACCCAGACATCAGCATACTGCAACGCTGCAAACAGGAAAGTACACATGGTCAGCTGTTCCATCTCCCTCTGCAGCATCTTCTTATTCTTTGCCTGAAACCATGATCTCTTCTCCCTGCCCTAGTAAGATGAAAATGGAGAGATGTGGATCAGAGGGTACAAAGTAGCCGGAATGTGGGATGAGTGATGCTACTGGGGTGAAGTAAGAGGCGAGGAATAAAATTGTACTGTATGTGGGATTTATGCTAAATGAGATTTTAGCTGATTTTGCCACAAAGACACAAAAAAGAGTAACTAGGAAGGATAATGCGTGTGTTTACTTGCTTCATTATAGTAACATTTCTACTAGCTATGTATACCACATAACATCATGCTATATGCCTTAAACAGAATAAAAATATAATAAATAGTATAGTAAAATAAATATATAGTAAATGTAATAAATATAATACAATTTATTTGAAAAGAAAATCTTCTCTTGATTCTGCCATCTTTTGAAAGTTGCTGAAAGCAGTCTTCTTAACTTTCATCCTTTCGTCTCTTGGTAGCCTTGTTAAAAGGAGTCATTTGGAGACTGGGGATTTAGTTCCGTGGTACAGTACTTGTATAGCAACTGGGAGGCCCTGGGCTTGGTCCTCAGCACCAAACAATTTTTAAAAAGCTAAACTGAAAGAAAAAAGAAAGAAAACAAAGAAGAAAAGAAGAAAGGAGAAAGACAAAAAAATAAACCAGTCAATTCCTCTGAAAGATAAATTATAACACAGCCCACACATAAGGGAGCCTCAGGAGAGAAGTGAGATTTCTCACCTCATACCCAGACCCTCACTCCTTTAACCATATCCTAATTGATAATAATGAAAGCATGTGTTGAATGTTAATTTAGGTATTGTGCTAATTTCGTTACACGTATTATTAAGTCTTTTCATCACTGCAGGGACCCTATGAAGTGCAGTCCGTTCTTTTTTCACTTTTTTTATTAGTGCACGTTTGCAGTACATAACGATTACATTCGTCATCGGGAGTTGGTACACGGACACAACACATCTCATTTCTGTTTTCATCCCCTCTCCCACGCGTTGTCTCTTAATCGCCTTCCCATTTTTAATAATATCTATCTCACTTCTTCCTATTATCTGCCCTTTACTCCTTGTTTATATTTTGGGTTTCTCATACAAGAGATACTATGTAATATTTAAGCTCAGAAGTCTTATTTGTTTCACTTAATATTATTATCTTATACCCAGGTTTATAAATAAGAAAAGTCCAAAGTATTTATGCAATTTTATCAAGAACAAATACTAGTCAGTGGCAGTACAATACATAAATGGCACCACTCTTTACTAAGGTGCCCAAGCCAGAAGCCTACAGATCAGTATATGCTTCTCTCTTTCTCTTTGTCACCACATGTTTGCCAGCTCGGGCCAGGGTACCACTGTATTGCCCTGGAACCACTGTGCCAGTCTATTAATATTCATTTTTAGAATATTCTCCAACATGTGAATTTGATAAATCTATAGCCATCATAAGAGATTTTAACAACCAATTTCAAAAACTGGCCTCATGCAGACAAAATAATTATGTGGATGAATATTTATCTCTACTGGTTGAACACGCAACTAACAAAGAAACTATGGTGGGCATATATGGAAAAAGGGGAATCCACAACCCTTGGAGCAGTTACAAAAACTGACTGTGTTCTGTGCCACAAAGTGAACTGTAGCGAATACCAAATAGTCATTATCATGCATTAACATACATATTTCCAGATTATAATATAATAAAATTACAAATCAGTAACAAAAAGATAGTTAACCTCCCTGTTCTGTTTCTCACTTTTTCCTCCCCAGATAAAGCAAAACTGATTCCCATGCTCCTTTGCGGGGAAGAGTCAGAACGTTTCCCACATCCTGTGAATTGCTGCTGTAGACTCTCAGCTTCTGTGGAACAGAAGTTCCCACACCAGCTCTCACTCATTCCAGAGGGTGCTAATACCTAAGCTGGAAGCTTCAAACTCAGCAGAGACCATTGTCTCATCGGACCAAGGAGTGCTAATTACTCCCTGCCTTTACCGATCTGTGGATTGCCTCAGTGTCCCCAGGTGGCTTCTTAGTTTCTCCATTATTCATAGAATGAGTTCTTTGTATTAAATTCCTCTCCAGTTGAACACACTCAAATACATCACATCTGATATAACTTCTTACATTTAGAAATTGCATCTGGGCTGAGGGTGTGGCTCAGTGGTAGAGCACTTGCCTAGAGCATGTGCAGAGCCCTGGGTTAGATCTCCAGCACTCGGAAAGAAAAAGTGTAGAAATTATATCTAAAGTTACAGCAGTCAATATTTAGAAATAAAAAGAAAGAAAAAAATATTTAGAAATAAGCAGCAACACAAACTACATATAAAACATTTTGGAGGTAAGTATTCTTTATAGAGAAATTTAAAATCCTAAAAATGATTTCTAATCCTGACCCTCTTCCTAGTTTGGCTGACTTGTTTATGTTATGTTCATAGGTCTGAATTTTTTTCCTTTTTGCACAAATTCTGTTTTATTCCATCAGTTTTTAAAGCATCTGTAGCTTTGTTAGGAGTCTCCACCCAGAGTACCTTATTACACTTGAAAACAATACTTTTTTTTTCTTTTTTGAGACCAGGTATTTACTATGTAGTCCAGGCTGGCCTTGAACTCACTATATAGCCCAGATTGGCCTCAAATTCATGGCGATCCTTCTGCCTCAGTCTCCTGAGTGCTGGGATTACAGGCGTGTGCCACCACGCCTGGTGAAAACAGTCCTTTCACCTCTCAATTTGATCATTAACTGTATGCTGGTATGGACACTGTAGAATGTATCTCTCTTGGCCTGACTTCTCCTTTGACCACCATTCTCGAGTTTACAGTTGTGGACTGATATCCCCACTTACATTTTCAGAGCACCAGCTCCAGTCCACACTGAATTCATCCTCCTTCTCCCACTTTCTGGAATCTGTTGTTCCTAATGCTGTGGTTGACGCCATGACTTTCCCAAGTATCCATCCTTGAAAGTTCACATTTCCCCAGGGCAGTGATTCATCTCTTTCCTTTTATTTTTCCTTGTTTTTCAAGCACAGAGCCTGACACATAATTGGTATGCAATACCATAAATATTCTTTGATGAATGTAAGACTCTCTCGTAACTCTGTATCCCTTCCTATTTTTTAAAGCTCTGTACTGCCTTCCCAAATTCATTCATTCCCTTCTATTTCTGATGTACTCATCCTCTGAGCCACTCACCTGGAGAAGCAGCAGGATTGCAACTCTGAGAATTAAATTATAACTCACCCAGGATGGTATTTAACACAACCCACGTTAAACACAAAATGTTTCCTAGTCAACAGGAACAGAGAGGCCTGACTGCAATGTTCTTAATGCTGTTAACATAATTGAGAAACAATGTGTCTATCAGATGGGATATTGGCATATGGAAAACACAGCTAAAGTTAATGCCAAAAGACTAGTTTGTTCAGGCTGCCTCCTTGCTGCAATTATTTTATTAGATTTAACTGCTCCACACCGAACCTTAACCTTTAATTTTCTAGCAATCTCACAACTGCAAAAATTAAGTTATTTCTGACTGTTGTTCCTATCTATCCTTCGTATCTACTTCATTCTTCGTCTACTTTGATGCTTACTCTTCCCCTTGTCTGTGTTTTAACTCCTCCTTCCTCCCAATAAACCATAAGGAACCCAGTGCTCAGTAAAGCACACCAGGATTAGCCCTTTAATTAAATCCTGCTGTGTAAGATATAGTGTGGTGGTTGCAGGGGTGACAACAGGGTCCCCAAGGCCTATGTTCAACTTTTGTTTCTTTATTTCCATGAGCCTCAGTTCCTTCACCTGTTAAATGATGATTACGGTGGAAACTACGTTACGGCTTTTCCAGGCCCAGGGCACTTTTGTCTTCACCAGCTCCTTTCTCTGTAAAAAAGATTACAGCACATTTTGTAACCGTTGTCATAAAGTGTAATATATTTCAGAGAGGATTATATTCCTTTTAACCCTGTTCTCATTTTAAGGGAGACTAAAACATATTAATGGGTCCCAAAGAGTATAGCCATATACCTTGTCCCTAAGAGCCTAATGGATAAGCTGCTCTGAGTGTAGTTTGTACAAAGAAGTCCGGTAAATAATAAATGAGACAGTGCTCATAAAACACTTGATAGAGTACCTGGCACATGCCAGATGCTCAATGCATGCTAATCATTTTTTGTTGTTCCTCTATGCTTCTCTTGTATTCTTCATATTGAATAATAATCTAAACACTTGCTAAGTTGATTTAATTACATAAAGCATATTTTCCACTAAACTATTTATAGCAATGGAAGTTGGGAAAGAGATACCAATTTGTATCATATGATACCCACTAAAGCACTGATGCTTTAAAGTGTTTGCAGGCTTTGTCCCCACCCTGTATTTACAAGAATTTATTGCCTACTGATCAGGTGCTCAGACACCTCCAACTTGAACTTCCCCGAAGAAAGTCCTACATGGTAGATTCACAGATGCCATCCGAGAGATCCTGAAGCCATAAGAATTTTAGTAGCGAGCTTGACCCCAATATCCGAAGCAAACCTTGAAGTAGATCCGCTGGTGCTCAGCGGGGCTGCTCTTGGCTTCAGTGCCTTTGTTCATCTTTGACTGCAGTTTTATCGTTTCACTTTCTGTTGCCAACAGTTGACTAAACAGGATGCTCACAAAGGGAACTTGCAGGTGTCATTTTTCAGCACCTGCTTTTATTTTAATTAATTAATCAGTTAATTTTGTGTTCTTTGTGCTGTAAAGGAAAAGGATCTTTGTAACAGAGGAATGGTGTTTCATAGGTTTTTTTTTTTTCTGCTTTTCAATTAACACTGGTTTGTAAAAGTCTTAGGAGCCATTTTACTTTATAGAATCTCTATAATTACATATGTTTGCTGCTTGCATGTGGAAGGCAACACTGGGCGTTAATTATAGAGAAGGGTTTTAGATTCAGAAAGAGGTGGGTTCAAATTTTGATTCCAAAAGAAAACAGTCTGGAAAAAAACACGGTTGTTAATAGAAGTTATCTCTGGTATAGAGCAGTGGGGAGAGGGTGGAGAACTGCACTTTTACATTCTTCTCCTATTTAAATTGTTACAATAAGCTTGTGAAATTTGTGTAACTTGAAAAGCAGAGCAAGGACAGAAAGAGGAACAGGCTCTTCAGTGTGAGGTATGCAATTCACCCTCTCGTCCCTGGGCATCTGCTGGGTTTTCTAGGACCATGACACGTGCTCGAGACTCACATAAAATGACACATTTACCTGTTACCTATGCACATTGTCTCGTATACTTTAAATAATCTCTAGATTACTTATAATCATTATTACAATGTAAATGCTACATAAAATATTAGACTTTGTTGGTAAGGAATGATGACAAAACCAAGAAATCTGCCTATGCTCAGGAGACCCCGTAGTTTTGTTTTTCATCCACGGTTGGCTGAAGCCACGGATCTGGCACCCATAGATATGGAGGCGTGGCTGTGCCACATCTGCTGATTCAGACTATGGAGAATGTTGGAGGCTTACTATGAGGATTAAATGAAATCATGCATATGAGGCATTTAGCACTTTACCAGGTACAAATTTACTAACCAGTAAATATTAGCTATTATCACTGGGCAAAGTGTTTAAGTCAATACTGGCAGAGTAAGGGTTCATAAAATGGTAGTCTTAAAAAAGTGTATGTGTTCTTACTGACTACATATTTAAACTTACATTGTTTTTTTACGCATTTTTTTTATTGGGTTGTTTTAAAGGAAATGTAGCCCCAAATGGAGGGATATTCTTAGAAATAATTGGCTTAGCCTGTTTTTTCAGTACTGGAGGTTGAGCCCAGGGCCTTCACACTGAGCTACATCTGCAGCCCTCTTTTCTATTTTTTTATTTTGAAGTAAGGATTCACTAAGTTGTACAGGCTGGACTTGAACTTGCAATCCTCCTGTGTCAGCCTCGCAGGGCTCTGGAATTACAGATTTTTTTTTTTTTTTGAGGTACTGGGGATCGAACTCAGGACCCTGCACTTGCTAGGCAAGCGCTTATTCCACTGAGCTATATCCCCAGCCCCTGGAATTACAGATTTGTGCTGCCATGTCCAGCAGGCTTAGACTCTTAAAAAATGTTGTTGTTATGAAAATCAAGACAGACTGAAAAATTATTGATGCTAATGCCCTTATATTGAACATCGAATATTCATTATGAAGCCTATATGCCGAAAATGTAGAAATATTCTGCTTTATTGCTGATAGAGTCTAAATTGACATCCCTAGGGGGTAATTCAATAATATCTTTCAAAAGCACAAATTAAATTAAAAATTAAATCACAATTTTCACTTCTAAGTAATTATCCTTATATGTGAAACGACTCAAGTAACATACATGCACTGCAGGCATTCACGAGAAGTGCAGTTTGGAAACAATATAATGTACATGATCACAAGTAATGGAAATTTTTTCTGAAGTAAATTATGTGACACACATACAGGAGAGTAAAACGGACACCATAGACTACTATAAATGTACTTTTATAGAAAAAGTTCCAAGTGAACGAAAGATAAGAGGAAAGTGAAGTGCAGAACATTGGGAGAATATACCCTGATATGTGCTTGTGCAAAGTGTATGAGCTAGGATCAAAATATACAAAGAATGTTTAAATTTGAAAAATTATTACAGCAAGATACATTGCCATTAATCCCCCTCAGAATACTCCCTCTCACTCTGAACACACCTGTCCCCCCATTCTCCTCACTTTCTGAAGCTGATCCGGAAGTTCTCTGTCATGGTTGTTCTGAGGTATGATTGAAATGACAGTGAGTGCTCCTGCCAAGTGCCTTCTACCGCCAGGCGGACTTGTGAGGAGAGGGCTGTGTGTCCTCCTCTCCCTCCTTCACCTGATCTGGCACTCTGTGACTTCTGCCTTGACCCCAAAGTCAAAATGACCATGAAAGGTAAACTTTTTCAGTTGATTCAAGACAGCAAGGTAACCATGATGAACTAAAACACGAAAGATGACTTCCAGAACTACTTTAAAAGTGGCAAGAATGGCGGTGGAAGGGCGGTTGAGGAACATTTTCAGGAAGAAAAATGGCAATGTGTCTTTTACTGTAATATTTAAAAAATTATGTTTTCACTGTATTTTCTGACCACACACATATATGTGTATACTTATACACACAGTTAATTTATATGCACCTATTCACATTTTGTATATTCATATACAAATATATTTTATACCTCTTCATATGTTTATTGACATATGTTCTTATACACTGATGTGCGTACTATATTTGCAGTGTGTACAATGGCTCTGTACTGATGCCTAAGAATGCTGAGAAAATAACTGGCTTCACAGAGGGAACGGAGCTGCTGAGAGACGGGGCTAGGCTGAAGGAGTCTTCTTACCTTGGCGTACCATTGTGTGCTGTTTTTTTTGTACAATGTACCGCTATTACCTATCACGAAAACTACAGAAGAGGGACAGTTTAGAGTGCTGGAGAACCAACACAAAAATCAGTAAGAAGTGAACATTTGTTAATAACACGAGGCCAAGCAGATGGAGAAAGAACTTGTACTGAACAGTTCTCCAAATATAGAAATACTCCCCCACCCCCAGCAAAGGCAGAAGAACAATGAGACAGGAAGCTGAAGAGAATCAGACAAACACGGCATGTTCAAAACCTGCTTCCAGCTACAGGTCATCTTCTGGGAGGAAGATGATCTCAAATCTCATTTCTTCTTTTAATAAAATTTAGGTAAAGTGACTAACTTTATGGTGTGTGTATGGTGAGTTTTGTTTTTTGTTTTTGTTTTTTTTTTTGCTCTCTTTTTTTATTTAACACAATACTAAAGACTGAGCATATTATAAAGAAAAGATATTTATTTTGAATCAAAGTTCTGTTCCAAAGCAGAGGGGCTGCATGTAGCGAAAGCCCCCTCAGGGCAAATTCCAAGGAAGTGCAAGTCCTCCCGTGGAGGAGACAGGGGCTGTGGGAGTGATTTAGCCAGACTGGTTTTCACAGCAAACTCACTCTTCCCTTAATCCATTAATTGCATTAGTATCTATCTACTCTGATAGGTTGAGCTCGAATTCCCTCTTAAAGGACCCATCTCTTCATGTTTCATAATGGGGACTAAATTTCAACATGAATTTCAGAGCAGATATGCCATAATTAAACCATAGCATATTTTGATTATACCTCAATTTTTAAAAAAATAATGTTCACTAAGTTAAGAGTTTTAACATCATATACAAGTGGCAAGAAAAGGAAAGGGAGTATTGGGGTGATGGTGTAGTTCAGCCACAGTGTGTGCTTGGTATGGGTGAGGCCTGGGTTCCCTAGCACAAAAAGAAAGAAAAAAGAAAAGGAAAGGAGGAAGTAATGGTATACACAACAATTTGGATGAATCACAAAGACACTATGCTAACTAAAAGCTAATTAAATTTTGCTAATTAATTAAAGGCACTATACTAAAAGTAGCTAGTCTCATCTAAGCATGGTGGTGCACGCCTGTAATCCTAGCACTCGGGAGGCTGAGGCAGGAGGATTGCTCTGAGTTCAAGGCCAACCTGCCTGGACTACGTAGCAATACCTTGTCTCAAAAAAACAGAAAAAAAAGTAGCTAGTCTCCGAAGGTTATATGTTTGAAGATTGCGTTTATGTGATGTTCTCAAAGGCAAAACTATAGCAAGGAAGAACACAATGGTTTAGGAACTTGCAGTAGGCAATTATAAAAGAGTAACATGATGACATTTCTGAAAGGTAATGAAATTGTTCTGTATCCTTATCATGGTATAGTTATGTGAGCCATATATATAGAGAGAGTCAAATCTACTATGTAATCTTTAAAATTTTTTAAGATTAAAAATAAAACAAAATACAGCATATAATTTCAGCTTTTAAATTTTGCCTCTACACCAATGTCAATAAGATATTGCTGGTGGCTTGATTGGGGGCTATCTTTGTCCTTATCTCCTTCAGCATAATGGCCCTAACTTTCCCCATACTTCTTTCAGAGAGAATGAGGAAGTAATGCCAACCTTTTCTTTGTAACAATACTACAGTTTCCTGCAGTAAGGCCCTTTTCATGATAAAGCACAACCAACCAGACATTGCTGGATGGTCCTGACACACCCAGTAACACTCTTATAGTTCATTAGCACAGCATACTCTACATTCTGGTTGTATCAGGCACGGTTTATTAGAGAAGCAGATATAACGCAAGATACACACAAGTTTCAGAAATTACAAGTTTGGCTTACCATGGTCAGCCACAGAGTTAGATGAGGCAGTGTGCAGAGGGTGTCTGCATGCTGGAGACTTAAGGGTCCAGTCCAAGGTCTGGAGCTCACTGCAGTGTCGATACAAGTCTGTAAAAGGAGGCTGATGGGTCTGCTACGGAATGCTGAAAAATCTATGCCAGAAAGCTGATGAGTCCCAACAGAAGCTAGAGAGTCTGCACCAGAAGCCAGGAGATGACCTTCAAGCTGAAGGCAAAGACTGGAGCTCCCCCGAAGAATCAGCAATCAGTCCTTCCTCATTTCCCTTTTATTGTATGCAGGCTACCCCCCCTGAGGGGGGGGGGTCCTTATTACCCCCACCATCTCCATGCCCTCCTCTTGCACAGGCTCAGGATGAATACAAAGTAAGGACCCTGCTAAGGCACATAATGAACTTTCTAAACTTCTCAAGTTGACACAATGGACAACATTTCAGACCAGTAAGGGCATGTCCTTTTCACCCCAGAATGTATAACTGCTGAGTTACTTAGCTAAGCTTCTAGACTTCTCAAATTGACACAGTGTATCAGCCAGAACACTGGTATAGGCTGATGCAAGGAAGGTAAAGAACCAGGGATTCCAGAATAGCATCAGATCTGGGAAGGGAATTCCTGTGCAAGTTCCTTTCCCCATAGTGGCTTAACAACTTAAGTGTTTCTCCCAGGTAGAGTGGGAAATCAAGCCCAACAGGCCTTCCTGAGGACAGGGTGTGAAATACTAGATGATATCTTTGTTCGTCATGAAATTAAATAGTTATTTGTTGACTTGACATATTACATATTCTCCTTACATCTCTTCTAACTAGTTAAAAGTTAACTTTCTTCTTTGAGACACTGAATGGAGCAAAATACCTACACATCATTCATTCATTTCCCCCTACTATTATCCTTCCATAGTCTGCCTCTGTCCCAGACTTTATCCTAAATAACCCTAGAAAAAAACCATCGCTATAGAGTAAGATGGGCTGATGGATGGTGTGAATCTTCCTTCACTTAAGAAGAAAATGTCATGTGGAAAAGGCCACATAAAAGGTACTTCCTTGTTGGAACGGAGGGTTATTAAATTTGAATCATAGCTCTGAAATGGGAGGTATGATCAAGATACAGTGTGTGTTTAAATTTTTAAAAATGTATTACAATATGATACACATTGCCATTAATCACCCCAAATGCTCCACCTTGCTTTGAACATACTTACCCCATCATTCTTGTCACTTTCTGAAACAGCTCTGGAAGCCCCTTTTATGAGAGCCTTTAGTTTCAATGTCATGGCTGCCTTTACCGCTGGATTGATTGAAAATGTTTACCTTTTATAGTCATTTTGCCTTTCAAGAAGAGCAAGCAGTCACACAGCACAGTGCAGGACGCAGTGCGTAAGTTGGATGAACACATGCCATAATGTTTTTATGAACCTGCTTTCCCACTGGGTGGCATTTGTCAGCAGCATTCACCATATATTTTATTCACACCTCGTAAGGACACTTACAAAAGAGGACTTCCAGAATGGTTTCAGCAAACAGCCAGAGTGATGTGTAAGTGTGTTCCAAGTAAGGAGGAGTATTGCGAGGGGAATTAATGGTAACATGCCTTACTGTAATAAAATTCTTCAGTTAAAAAATTCACCATATTTGCTGATCACACTTGTACATCAGCTATGTGGCCCTAGGTAAGCAACCCAGCTTCTCTAGCCCCAGCTCTTTTTCTGTTAGTTGTATGTACTAAAAGGAATTCATTGCACTGATAATAAGATTAAATGCAATGATACATACAATACACCTAGTACCAAGTCTCATGTTTACCACTTATTCAGGAAATGACTGCTATTTTCTTTCATATAATAGGCCATTAAGGTCATTTTCACATATCTGAACAGCAAGAAGTGGAAGCGTCCATGAAGGTGTTTAAAGCTCTTGCTTCCCTGTTACTTTACTCTGCCTAAGGTGACCTGAAACATATTCTTGGGAAACTGTCTGCCTGCTACACTGGGGTCCCCTTACCTTCAGGCCTCTGCTGATCTGCTAGTCAGTCTGGTAAGCTACTTATTATGGAGATATTAATGACTTTATTTGACTTTGCTACCTAGAGGAGTACTTTTAGAAATGTAGTTCAGGCTGGGTGGCAGCTGGGGCTGTTCAGCAGCTTTCAGGTGGCCCTGAGTGAGGTGGGAACTTGCTCTGGAGGATGGTTGGGTGGGTTGTTGAAACTGCTTTTAACAATGTAACATACATAATGGGGATATAGCTCAGTGGCATGGTGCCTGCCTGGCAAGTGCAGGGTTCTCAGTTCAACTCCCAGTACCAAAAAAAAAAAAAAAAAAAAAAAAGCTATATACATAATACACTGGGTTCAGGCTCCTGGTGCATAGTGAGAACATCCACCTTTCTGCTTCCGTACATCTTCCTTCTTTTGCATATCAGAGTGTAATGGAATGCATTAAAGCTTTATGGGGACAGTGCGAATAAAGAACTTCAGGAACAAGGCTTTGTCTGAAGAGGAATCATTAGTGAAGATCACTGCTTCTATTGGTGTTTAATATTTAGTGCTTCCTCATAATCTTGGAGCTTCTGTCTCGTCATTTTTAGGATGGCTGTGGAGGAAAGCCTTATGAATATTTATTTTTTACTACATAATATATTTTCTGTTTGGCTTGAAAGTTTGAGTTTTGTGTTTCTTTTATAAATTATGAATTAAAAAATCACCACTGCTTTCAGGCTAGACGTACTTTATTGTGCAACAATGTATTATGTATAAGAATATCACAAAAGTTAGAAAAGTTAGTCCTGGAAGAGTTTGGCACAAATCAATGATAACACAGTACTATAAATGGAGCTGTGAGGGCTGGGGGTACAGCTCGGTGATAGAAGTTTTGCTAAGCATGTGCATGGCCTTGGATTCAATCTCCTGTGCAACAAAAAATACATTAAAAATAGAGCAAAGAATACAAAAATAATCCTCTAAATTCCCAGTACCCATGTGTCCCCAGAATATGTTATATTACACAGTAAAGGCAAATTAACATTACAGACAGAATTAAGGTTTCTAATGACTTGACCTTAAGAAAAAGAGATTATTCTGGATTATTTGGGTGGGCCCAGTATAATCACAGGTAGCTTTTAACATAGAAAAAGGTAGGCTGGGGATGTAGCTCAGTGGCACAGTGCCTGACTGGCAACTGTAAGGCCCTGAGTTCTATTCCTAGTGCCAAATAAATAAAAATAAAAATGAAATGAAATACAAGAAGGAGGCAAAGAGAGACTTAAACATGCTACACTGCTTCTCTTAAAATGGAGAAAGGGGCCAACAATCAAGCAATACTGAAGTTAGAAAAGAAAAAAAGCAAGAAAGCTGATTCTCTCCCAGAGGCTAGAGAAGGAATCCTGTTCTGCTAACACCTTGAGACCCACTTCTGACCTCCCAAGCTTAGGGTGATAGATTCATGTTTATGTTACTAAGTTTGTGCTAATTTGTTACAACAGCAATAAAAAACTAATATAATACCACTGCCATGCAATCAGTAGTTTAACATTCATCTCTCCTATTAGACTGTCTCAATGAGCACTACAGTCTTGGCACCTACAACAGTGTCAGACACGTGGTGGAACTATCAGTTGGTATTGGTGAATGATTTGGGAGTGCTAAAGGTCTGTTCTGTGGCTGTGGAAAGGAACTCAAAGTCATCATCAGAACTCGAAATCTTTTGTTTAGAAAAAATAAACAGCTTGATATGGTGGTGCACATTTACAATCCCAGCACTCAAGAGGCAAGAGGGTCAACATAAGTGCAAGGTCAGCCTGTGCTACAAAGTAGCAGGCCAGCCTGAATTATACAGATACCCATATGTATAAGCAGACGATAGGTAGATAGATAGATAGATAGGTAGATATATAGGTGAAATAACCCTCCTCTGTATCATTCTCTTCTCCTGGCTTGATTTCTTTTCCTCTTTTTCTTTTTGGTGGCGGGGATTAGGGGTTGGAGGGTTGGGGGTGAGGCTAGGACTAACTCCCTGGTCCCCTGGCTTCATTTCTTTTTTTATTTTTTTTATTTTTTTTAAATTTTTTTAAAAAATAAAAGCACAAAAACATATCAACAAACAGACACAAATTAGCATAAAAAATAGTATAATCACAACTGATCTACAGACAAGGTGACATGATCTCAACAGTGGCTATTGCTTTATCCATTGATATCTTTGAAGTGTAAATATATGAACCCAGATACAGACATGCAAAATTTGTCAGACAATTAATCCTCTCAACAACAGAAAAACACAAAAAACAAAAAAACCAAAGACAGAAAACAAAACAGGCAAAAAAAAAAAACCACCTATAGTTGCTGCTTTGCATATTGATATCTTCGAAGTGTGTGTTCAGGATAACACCTATAGACATACAAGATTGATCAAATAACCCGTCATCGATTATTTCTTAGCATTAAGTGATATAATACAATAGTAGAACCATGTTCCTGGCTTCATTTCTCGAGAGGATTGTTTGGGTTCTCTGCCCAAATTTTCTCACACCTCTTTCATGATTTAACTCATCATTCTTGACTTTGCCTTCATATTCTAAGTGAAACTGTGTTCCCTAAAGTCACAACTTACTTCATTGTAACTAAATCCTCTGGACATTTCTCAGTCCTGTGCTTACAGCCCTCTGACAACGCAGCATTGGATCATTTACCCTTCTGCTCTGGGATATTTGCACCCGCCTTGCATGACTTTGGTGACCCCACATTCTGCTGCTTCTCCAGCCTTCACACTTAAAGCCAGTGCTCTGTCTGCCTGTCCCCTAAATGATGGTTTATTGTGACAGGACCTCCTTTTTTTGTCACACTCTTTTGAAACGTTATCTACAGCTGCAAAGAGAAAATATATGCTGGTGATTTCCAAAAGCCCAAATGCTTTTGCTCCTGAGCCTCAAACCTTTATATCCATTTTGAAACCCTACGTGGTTGTTTCATGAACATGACTATCACAGTCTCCAGTATGGCAGTTTGGGTACAAATAGTTTATATCAGGAAGCTTTCTAAGGGAATGAGAAGTAGGGCAGAAAAAGAAGGACATTCAAAAGAAAGTATATTTAAGAGAAGGTTGTTGCTGTGGGATAATAGGGATCAATCTCCCTGGGCGGTTCTCTGAGACAGTGCCTCAGAGGTGATGTATAGAGACTAGAAAGCTGGGGTATTTATCCACTGATTCCAGTTCTGACTGCTGATGGCTACTCCTAGGGATTTCAGTTTTGACTACACATGCCCTGAACCCAGGCTCACTCTAGTGGCCAATCTATGACCTCAGCAGCGAAATATAGGCCCTGATGTCACAGATGGGAACTCTGCTGGCAGTGTCAGTGTCAGTGAGCAGGCACATATGAGTAAGCAGTGTCCCTGAGACTCTCAGCAACACACTTTAACTTGACAAGTCCCAAACTAAATTCAGATCTTTTCTCCCAAATGTGCTCTTTCTCCCTGGTTTCCTGGCTCACTGAATGACCCCACTGTCAACCCCAACGGTCAACAGAAACTTGAGCAATCTCCATATCATGCAAGGTTACCCCTTCCTGAAATCATCTGTAGTGTTCTGTCAAGGAGTCCTGTGATACCACTTCCTGAACTTTTTTCAAATCCACACATCATGTTCTTTCCACTGCCAAAGCGCAATCTCTCACCTAGATGCCTCTATAGTTCCCTCACTGATCTGTTACTCCTGTCTTCTGTCTGTGTCCCTACCAAGCCACTTGCAACAGAGCCATTCAGAGGCCTCCACATTACACATCTTATCGTACCACCTTCCTGCTAAAAGCCCTTTGATAACCTCCTGGGAACAGAAACCACACTTTACCTAGTTTTTCTAGACATTCCATGACTTCACCCTTGCTTACTCCTTTAATCCCATGCCTTATTCCTTTCCTATTCAACCATTCTCTGACACCATGTCTCTCTCCTTATCTGTGTGTGTGCTCTACTCTCTCAGTCTTTCAAATATACCTTGCCTTCTTAAGCTTCCTGGAGTTTGCTCATTCTGTCTTCATCTGGCTGTGGCTTCCTGTCCCTGACATCTCAATTACAAGTCACTTCCCTCAGTAAGCCTTCCCTAATCTCCTCTGCTGTAGGAATACCATAGCACTGGTTTGTTCTCATCATGCTATTTCTCACACTGAATAAGACGCTGTTTATCCCTCAAGATCCATTTTCCTCCTGTCAGACTGAGAGCTTTGTTAGGCAAAAAACAATTTGTTAGGAAAACTGTTTGTTAGGCAGAACTACGTGGCATATATTATAATTGGAAAAATATGTGTCTGTGAATGGATAAATACTTTTATTGATTGAGCAAGGATGGAAAAAAATACACCATCTTTTAGCAAAAGCAGTAAATACATAAATTTGTTTGGTTATTGACCCTTTCCCAAACCCATGAAATCTGAGAATTCAAAGCAGTTTTTATATTGGAATATCATATAGCAAAAAAAGGGGGAGTGGGTTCTCTTTGAAGTCAGCATGCGTCTTGTTCATCCAAAAAGCCCAGGGCCAGGAGAAAGTGTGGTATCAATAAACCTACTTCCCACCTGCTGCTGGAGGAATTTATCACAGCTCTGAAGAGTATCCAAGAAGATATGTTTCCCAGAAAATCAAACCAATGATCTTTCCAGAGAACCTTACTTTTAGTAACCCAGTATAATTGGTCTATTCATCTTTCTGGTAAAGATTTTTTTCTCTTGAAAGCACTCAATTCATTTTCCACCGCTGACATGTAATCCAGAAATAATAGAGGTTGGCTTAATATAACTCATAGCCAAAAAGGCAAAGTGCCAACACCCCGAAAGAAAAGCTCTGAGTTAAGTATTCCCGAAAATAATTCTCAGCAACTCAGGGGGACATGAAAAGGCCTATTCAGTTGGCGAGGGTATTTTTCTTTGTTGTTTATTATAAATGTGGCTCCCCAGTGGAAGGAGTCATTTCTATTCTGGCACTGGCCTTGCAATTAACATCCCAGGATTCGACTATAAAGAATGTTTCTAGTTTTAGTTTCTGGCAAAGTCTGACTTGGAAGGACTAACATTTGCATTGATCTTTTTAAAGCCCCAAACTTCCACTATGCAGCAATGCACAGTTAAAGCATATGACCAGATTCTTGATGAACATGTAATATGAGTGAGAAATACACTTTTGTTGTTTCTTCTACTGGGACTTAGGGAGTGTGTTTCATCACTGTAACAAAATATCTGAGGTAGGCAACTTATAAAGAACAGAGGTTCTTTTAGCTTATAGCCTGAGAAGCTGAAAGTCCAAGATTCGTTGGTCTCTTTGGTTCAACCTCTGGTGAGGGCCTATTGACATTGTGGCAGAAGCATACACATAAGCAAGAGATCATACTGCAAAGCAGAAAGCCAAAAGTGGTTTGATGGTTGGGCTTGTTCTTACAAAAACTTACTCTCTGGAATGGGAGAGTAATGTATTCTAAGCCCCCCAGGGACCTACGGACTTCCCAGTAGGCCCCACTTCTTCAAGCTGTCACTACCACACTGGAGGCCAAGGGTTCAACAGGTGAAACTTTGGGCGTGTACTCAATATCCAAACCATAGCCAAACCATAACCATTCTCTCTCTTCATAAACATAACAATCCCTGTCTGTATTCTGAATGTAAAACAACGTGGGAAGTAAACACAAGAATCAGAGGGTTGGATAACAAAATACCCAGTTTTATTAGTAAAAGAGTAAATTTGGAGAAGAAAGCACGGATATTAGGCAAAATTACATTTTCTAATAACCACTCTGTGAGTTGATCTTACCCACTGCGAACTTCAAATCCCCCTACCTCAGAGCCAGTTCATGACACTGAAAGGCTTCCTTGTGGTGACACACAGCGAGAAGCTCTTGAGCAGAGGCGAGGCAGAGAAGCAGCACAGTAAAGCGCAAGGGCTCCACCAAGCACGCCCACTCCCACCCCTCTCACCAGACAGAGCGCTCCTCCGAGGGAAGGAGTGTTCCCACACCTTTTCATCGTCCAGAGCTGGACCTTCTTTCCTCAAATGGAAGAACTCACAGCCGAAAGAATGGGCTGCTGTCCAACTAAGCTCAGGAATAAAAATTGGAGGAATACATAAGACCTTCCTTCTATCACCTCCGACTGTGATTGGAGAGGAGCAGGGCTGTAGGTAGTAGATTCACACAATGGAAACCTGCCCTGGGAGGTAGTGAATCCAGAGCCATCTGTCTTCAGAGAGAGCAAGACCCTACACTGCTTCTGTAACCATAAGACACTGTTATATAGAACTATATCTCAGGAATAATAGGGCTCTTCTGAGCTCTAAGAACAGATCTGAAGGAGAAAAGGTCCAGAAGAGATAATCTGCCTAGAGGGATGTGACAAAGAAACAGGCAGCCCTATTACTTTGGTTTAATGCCACGAAAAGTGCCTTGGGCCCTGCATTGTGGGGTTGTCATGTCTGATGATGGACGCGCATCCTTTCCTGTGCTGGTTTTCCTCAGCTGCTGTCGCCCTCATGTACGAAATGAAGAAGTCTTAATAGTCAATAGCCATGGAAATCCAGGATGCTAATGTATGTCTCATTACAGAGGTTGTATGGAATTTGTCTTTCAGTTCATGACAAAAAGGTATATTCCCAAAGAGTTGGAATAGCATTAACACTGAGCAGGTTTAAGCAGGAGAAGAAGCACAATGAAGTGACACCTTGAAAGAAACAACCAGTTGATCCTATGGCTATTGTAAGGAATTTACTAGTTTGACAATAAGCATGTATTTCACTCCTAAAGCTATAAAATGTCAGCTGCAAAACACAAAGTATGCAAGTCTCTCCTTTCCCCTCCCCCTGCCTCCTCCCCTTTCCCTCTCCCTCTCCTCTCCCTCCCCCTTTCCCTGTCAGGATAGATAGGAAGGAAGAAGTGAGGGAGGTGTCTTAGTTACTTTTGTCGTTGCTAAGACAAAATACCCAACACCCAAAATTAAAGGAAGGAAGATTTATTTCAGCTCACAGTTCATAGAGGTTTCAGTCCAGAGTCAGCTAGCTCCAAGGCAAAGTGACATGGCCGAGGGACATTGCAGAGGAGAAACAGTCCATGAAGGGGAAAAGATAGCAAAGCAGTAGCAGCAGCAGCAGCAAGAGCTTCTTTCTGTCCCTTGTAGCCCATTCAGGATAGGGCACCCTTAATCCCAACATCAGATACCTTGATTAGTCACCTCCAAAAAGCCCCTCGTATGACCACATGAGGCTTTCTGGGGACTTGTAGGTACAAGCCGTAACAGGAGGAAAGGAGGGAATGTTTCCCCTTTAAATGATTAATAAACTGTCTAGTAAGTGGAGTCATTTTTGGTCAAGTGATTTTTTGTACCAGCAAGGAAACCACAAGCTCATCATAGGAAGAAAAGAGTCAGACATTCTGCTTCAACTAGCCCAAGACACCACTTGGATGAATTGCAGATGCTAAGAAACTGACAGGGTAGATCTGTGTCCTCAGTATTGCTGTTAAAACTTAGTCTTTATTTTGCATGAAGCTTTTCTACTCTTGTTCACTTCTTTACAGCTTTTTATTTGCTGTGTAAAAACCTTAATAAAATGTCTGGGAAAGTATTTTTGGATCTAGTTTTCGAGGGCCATTCCCCCCACCTCAGAGTTTCTCTCAACTCAAAACATTAATGCTTTCATTGCAAAGAAAGTACAGTATTTTCTTACACATTGCCATCAGATTATGAATGGATATTATTTCTTCCCTAGAGAACACATATAGTTTAGTGTTGGTGGATAACATGACAGTCATTTAATATTATATCGTTCATTCTGATAGACTGGAGTTTCGGTATAGCTTACAACTTTTATTAAGCAGATGTTTCAAAGCTATGATCAAGCTTCTAGGAAACCATTTAGTCAGAGAAGCACATAGAATTTTGAAAGCTTTGCTCATATTGACATTTATTATAAGTTTCAGGTTAGAATTTATGATTCATTTGGTCTCTTCTTATTGGTATGCATTTTATATTTGTAGCATTTTCTAGGAATTTCCAGCATGGCATAGGTGTTTAAGTGGGATAGAATCCAATCAGTGGGATGTGTTTTCTGGTACTTTTAAACTTTAATTGTAATTTTTGTGTCATGGATTATTTCTGGACTCTGGTTATTCTTCCTATGTTAGTAAGGGGAGCAGTGAATGCCAGGATACCAAGGGAAGGAATGAGATGATTTCTGCCCACTGACTTACTGGTTACAAGAATCAGTGCAGACAGCTCCTTTCCATGATCTATTTGCTTTATCTGATGGCCCTAGAGTGTGTTGCCCTTTTCTCCTTAATGCTTTGGTAGATTTGCTAAAAGCAAAAGTTATATTTGCTATTTACTATTTAAATAATAACTATCTTCCTTTTTAAAAAGCTTTATTAAAACATAATTCACTTGCCATATCATTTACTCAAAGTATGCAAGTCTGTTTTTTAGTACATTCATAAAATCATGCAGCTCTGAGCACACTGACATTAGAACATTTTAATCACCTGCCAAAAGAAACTCTATGTGAAATGCAGTTGAAATATATGATGAGCATTTACATTTTTGAAAGAAGGTTACTCCAGTGAAAGACCTTGCCATTAATCCCTCTCAGGATGTTCTTGCTCACTTTGAATGCACTTGTTCTACTGCTTTCCATTTCTGAAGCAGCTCTGACAGTCCTCTTTTGGGAGTGTCTTTACAAACTGTGATCCAAAGTGCACTGAATGCTGTTGCCTACTGCCATTCAATGGAAAGACAGGCTCATAAAAACATTACAGTGTGTCCACATCCACCTTATTCACCAGATCTGGCACTGTGTGACTTCTGGCTGTTCCTCAAAATGAAAATAAAAAGTAAACTTTTTAATCAATTCGGATATCAAGCCATCCATGATAGCACAACTAAAGACACTCACGAAAGAAGACTTCCAGAACTGCTTCAGAAAGTGGAAAGAATGACAGAATAAATGTGTTCAAAGCAAGGAGGTGGGTATTTTGTGGGAATTAATGGCAGCGTGTCTTTCACTGTCAATTTTTTTTTTAATTTAAGCATTCACTGCATTTTTCAATCATATCTGTGTCAGTCACTTCTCATACCTTCCTCCCTTCAGCCTTTGGCAAATACTAATCTCCTTTCTATTGCTGTAAATTAGCTTATCCTGGACATTTCATATAATTGGAGGCGTACAGTGTGTGGTCTTTTATGACTAGATACTTTTAATTGGCCTAAGTTTTATCCATATTGTAACATGCTTAGTATTCCATTCCTTCATATAGCTGAATAATATCCTGTTATATGTAGAAACTACATATACGAACTTTGTTTATCCACCTGTTGATAGACATTTTGGTTTTTACACTTTTGGACTATTAGAAACAATGGTGCTTTGAACATTCATGTGCAAGTTTTTATGGGGACATAGATTTACAACTCCTCTGAAGATGTATTTGTGAGTGCAATTATTGGGTCAAACGCTGACTCTGTTTGACAAGGAACTTCGGGCTGTTTTCCAATGGGGTGGCACCACGTTACACTCTTACCAGCAGTATATGTGGGTTGCAGTTTCTTCATATTTTCACTAAGACTCATTCTTCTGTTTACTTTTCTCTTTTATTCATAATAAGTGTGAAACAGTACCTCACTGTGATCCTAATTTGCATTTTCTTTATGGGTAAGAGTGTTGAACATTATTTCATTTGTTATACTTTTTTTTTTTTGTCTTTTTGAGACAGTTTTGCTTTTTAGTTCAGGTTGGCCTTAAACACTTGCACGTAAATGTTCAAAGCACCACTGTTCATAATGGTCCACAAGTGGAAGGCCACTTTGTAGGTCAGGCTGGTCTTGAATGGGAAGTGATCTTCCTGATTCAGCCTCCTAAATGTTGGGATTACAGCATATACAAGCACACCAGCCTCATTTGCTATTCTTGAAGAAGTGTCTATTTAAACTATCTTCCTTTGAATTCATTTTTGTTTTGTTTTATTTATGTATTTATTTTGGGGGCAAGGTCTCATTATGTAGCCCAGGCTGGCCTCAAACTCATGGCAATCCTCCTGCCTCTGCCTCCCTAGTGCTGGAATTATAGGCATGTATGACCATATTCATCTTGAAATGATTTTTTAAACCCATTTCCTATTAGGTGAACTAAGTTGATGAGCCCTATTAGGAAAAGCTTCAGGGTGCTAGAGGGACATATTTTAAGGCAGCAGAGGATGCAGAACTATAGTAACCACTGTTGACTCTGGCTGTTTCTTATCCAGACATCAGACTAACAAGTCTTATCATATAATCCCTGACCATTTGTGATTGTTAACTGACTATGTCAGCCTAGTAAGAAAGGCCCAACTAAATTGGATCAGCATAGTTCTGGGGGGTGGGGCTGAAGGGATTTACTACTGAAGACAGAAGGCCCACCTGGGTGTGAGTGGCACTGGCCTGAATAGAATGAAAGGGAAACAAAGAAGTGAAGTTCATTTCTTTTCCTTCAGAGGATCTCCAGTCTTCACCTTCACCTTAAAAATCATCTCCTGGCTTTCTTCACAGAGTCGTCAGCCTTCCAGAGCAGACACTTCAGCCTCCTGACACGGACTCGCACAGGACTCTACAGTGAGCTCCAGGCCTTGGATCTCTGACTGGAGCCTTCAGCTCTCCAGCACACAGACAACCCTTTTGCACATTTCATACCTGATTTTGCGGGCAGCCACTGTACACCTACCTTGTAAATCTTTATATAGTTATATATCTTGCATTAAATCTTTCTCTAGTGAGCACTGACCAATCACCATTCAACTCCAACTCAGAAAAACAATGGGTAGAAAGCAGACTCTAGTGTGGGGGGGGACCAGTCTGATTGATGTACCAGTAGTAGACAAAATATTCATGGAGGTCCATCAATGCAGGAGTTCTTTGGATTTCAGGGGGTTAGAGGCTAAGTGATAAGCATTGTTTAAGAATTTCCCCTAGGCTTAAATTCCCCTGGATCAGGACAGGATGAATTTTGGGGTTGCCTAACAACCTCCTTAAAAAAAAATAGCTGCTCAGTTAGTCAGTATTTGTTTCCTGGCTCTAACAAGAACAGTGTAAGAGTACACTCCAAACATACAAAACTCTGAACTGTGACAACGATAACAACTGTTTGAAAGCTTACCATACTCTAGTTGTCTCGTGCTTCCCCAAGAACTCTTCTACAGTTCACTTTCTATCTTGATTACTTTTCACTCGTTGCTGAGACAAAATACCCTGACCCCCAAAATTAAGGAAAGAAAGGTTTATTTAGCTCACAGTTTGTGGAGGTTTTAGTCTGTAATCAGCTGGCTCCAAGGCAGGGTGGCATGGCCCAGGGTCAACAGTCCAAGCAGGCAGAAGACAGCAAAAGCAGCAAGAGCAAAAGTGGGGTAAATTGTATCAGTAAAACCAACATCAATCCAAATAGAAGACTTTCGCACTGAGGAGTTAGAAGGCAACTTTTATTATGCTAGTGAGCTGGAGAGCCCACAGGTTCAAATCACCAGCCAAGAGTCAGGTTTGAGTTCAGTTTAAATATGGTTTGTAAGTGGAAATTACAAAGCTGATAGCAGGTGGTTACATGGAATATAAGAATTACATCATATATTGCCAGGCAGGTTTGTACAGGAACATTCTGGGAGGGAGGGGATCTGAGAAGACTAGGTAGAGTTGAGAGTGTCCTTGACTGGGCCAGTCTTTCCCCAAACATGACAGCCTTGAAGCCCTTGAAGCAAGTTGGAATCACTGTATATTTTTAAAATATAAGCTGGACAGTCAGTTTGATGTACATTGTTAAGTGGGAACATCAGGCACTAGACAGTCAAGGCTGGCTATGTGACAGACAGCATGAGCATAGTCACAGACTATAAATTGATTTCTAATTTTTGTTATAATATTTCTACAAGTCTGCTATTCTATAAGTGTGCGGGAACAAGAGCCTCTTTTCCTCACTTATATGCCAGATATCTGCTCACACCATCTCCCAGCAGTGCTCTTCCACAAGCTCAGGATGTTTACAAAGTGAGGACCCTGACCCCCTACTGAGTTAAACTTTCTCAAGTTGAGAAAGTGACATCAAAACCACTTTCTGGTTTTGATTACACTTTCCCTTTCTCAGTTGATCTACTGAATTCCTTAAGCAAAAGCTACATGGACACTAACCAGTAGAATTTTTTCTCTATTGGTATAGGCCATTCAGACGGCTCACTAGTGATAAATGAGTACCAAGATCCAAGCTGGGAGATTTCAGTCCTTCACTTTTTGAATGTCAGTTTGGTGTTTCTCCCCACTGGCCACCCCAAATAAATTTTATCTATTCTGCATTGTTTTTCCATTTAGACAAATATCAACTTTTATAGTTAATTCTATGGTTTGAAAAGCGAAACAAAGTTGAGAGTCACAATGGACTGAATGTGTCCCTCCAAATTCTGTATTGAAATTCCAACCCCCAATGGATTAGCAGCTAGGACTTTGGGGTGCTAATTAGTTCCTGAGGGTGGGCCCCTCATGCATAAGATTGGTGCTTTATGAGTGCCTCTAGAGAGTTACTTCCCCGTTTCCTACCATGTGAGAATATAATAAACCACCTGCAGCCCAGAAGAGGATCCACACAGAATGTGACCATGTTGACACCTTCATCTCAGACTTTCAACTGCTAGACATGCTGGGAAATGAAGTTTACCAACCTTGTTTTTGGAGTATTGACTTTGTATCCAGCTATGCTACTAAATTTGTTGATTAAGTCTGGGAGTCTTTTGGTGGAGTTTTGGGGGCCTTCCATGTAAAGTATCATGTCATCTGTGAATAATGATAATTTCACATCTTCCTTCCTATCCTTATTCTTTTTATTTCTCTCTCTTGTCTAATTGCTCTGGCTAATGTTTCCAGAACTATGTAGAATAGGAGTGGTGATGGCGGACATCCTTGTCTTGTTCCTGATTTGAAAATGAAAGCTTTCAGTTTTTGTCCATTTAGTATGATGTTGGCTATTGGTTTGTTATAGATGGCTTTGATCAGATTGCGATAAAGACCATCTATTCCTACTTTCTGTAGGGTTTTTATCATCAACGGGTGTTGGACTTTGTCCAGAGATTTTTCCACACCTATTGAGATGATCATGTGGTTTTTGTCTTTGGTTCTATTGATACAGAGTATTACATTAATTGATTTGTGTATATTGAACCATCCCTGTATCCCTGGGATAAATCCCACTTTGTCATGGTGTATAATCTTCTTGATGATTAGCTGCAGTCTGTTTGCTAATATTTTATTGAGTACCTTTGCATCTATGTTCAGTAGTGAGATTGGCCTATAGTTCTCTTTCTTGGTTGGGTCTTTCTCTGGTTTTGATATCGGTATACTTGCCTCTAGAAATGAGTTAAGGAGAATTGCTTCTTTTTCAATCTCATTGAAGAGTTTGAGAAGAATTGGCATTAAATCTTCTTCTAATTTCTTGTAGAATTCAGCTGTGAATCCATCAAGATCTGAGCTTTTCTTTGTTGGTAGGTTTTTAATCACATGGTACCTTGTTAGAGCCTTCCAAACTGACCAAGAAATATGCAACAAAAATATAAGACTTAGGGCTGGGGATATAGCTCAGTGGAATAAGCGCCTGCCTAGCAAGCGCAGGGTCCTGAGTTCGATCCCCAGTACCGAAAAAAAAAAAAAATATATATATATATATATATATATATATATATGACTTATTTGAAACTTGAGTCAATTATAATAAATCTTTTGGTACTGTGTGTAATATTTTGGTGTAATCTATAGGGGAATTTTACACTGAAAAAGAACATTCGTCCCAAGAATCTACCCAATTACATTAATATTATATTGATTTAAATTTGACAGAAAATTTGTTTTACAAAAATTTACACTGTACAGTTAACATTTACAGATATTTATCCTAGTGTTATCACTGAGTTACCCTTAGTGAAAACCAAAGGTCAAAACCTGGCCCGTTGGAATCTGTTAGGAACTCAGTTGAGCTGGGAAGGTTTAGACCGTCAGAGTGAGTCTTTAATCACTTAATGCAATGGCATAAGCAAGAGTCTAAAGCCAGAGAAAGCACTGACTCTCCTATTTCATTTCCCAAGAGTTAGATGAATGTCACAGTGATCAACAACTGATGGGTCAGCACAGACTTAAGGTTTTTGGACAAAACGTTTAGGCAGTTTCACGGCTCTTGAAGTAGAGGAGGAGGATAAGGAGTGAAAAATTCTGTATACTAGGTCACAGTAAAGATCTTAGTTGAGGAACCTAGAGACAACTCCCCAATAGAAACCTACCAGGGCTAGGAGCATAAACATGGTGAAGAACGTAACCAGCCAGCAAGGTCTGCCAAATAAGCTTTGGAAAAGGATGGCCTGTAAAAGGTGTTAAAGCAGGAGGCTGACTCTTCCCTAACATTTTAGATAGTAAGTATATAAATAAAACATATGCTGTATGATACAGTGGTGACAAGCAAAAAATAGACACATTAAGCAAGGAGGGAACACAGGGAATAAACAAGAGTTTGGAGTGGGATGTGATAGCAAATTGTTGTCAAGGTCAGGCAAAAGAGGCCCCACTGGAAAGATGGGATTTGGTACAACAGTTTAGGAATTGAGGCTTGCAAGAATCCAGATGCGTGGGCAACACAGCACAAACTGAAGTCTAGACTGCTTGCAGTGGCACTCTGGAGCAAGTTCATTTGTCTTGAGCAGGGCAGGCAAGAGGAGAGGAATAGACAAAGAGCTCAGGGAGATAGGGAACTTGTGAGACCTCAGGTCCCATAGGGCAAATCTACGGCACACATGTTATTGGTACTGGTCATTGAACTCACGACCTTGTGCTTGCCAGGCAGGCATTTGTGCTGCTGAACTATATCCCTGGCTGTATTGTTTTTCTTTTAGGACAAAAGATGTTAATGTATGAGTTGTTGTTTTTTTTTTTCTAAACTAAAATCTCAGTATTCAGGTTTAACTGCAGTGCTGGCATTTTGTGATAAGTAAGCAGGCTTAAGGTTGCAGTTTTGCACTCGGTCTCTAAAAGGTTCACCGTTACTATGATAGGGCATCATCTGCTTCTGAGATGAGCAGCCATAAATGCTTGGGGAGAGATGAATGATGGTATTGGACTCTAGCCGCTTCCCTGAGAAAGAGAGTTAGGAGAGGGGATGAAGGCATGTTAAGCACAGAGCCAAGGAGATCCATGAGGAAGTTACCCTACTGATCCAGGAAAGAGATGCTGATGGCTTGAACCAACATGGGAAATTGGAAGTAGGGAGCAGTGCTTGGGTTTTGAGTACATTATGAAGGTATACTCATCTTTTATCCATTCTAAACATACTTCCCTCTTCTATATTTTGAAACATATCTTATGTTGGGGTGGCATATTATGATTGCTGTCAATCAGCTGACAGTCATGATATAGTTGTTTAATTTTTTAAAAACTTTCAAGCATCTGTAGTCTCAGCTACTCAAGAGGCCAAGAGAGGACGATTGTTTGAGCTCAAGGGATCGAGGCCACCCTTACAATGTGGTAAAAATCTGTTACAAAAACAGGAAAAAGAAAGAAAGAAAAAAGAGAAAGTTAGTTTCCATTGATATCACCTGGTAATTGCTAGCATCCATCTATAGATACATTGTAACAAATTTGAGTTTTATGTAATTAAATTTCCAAGTTTAATATTTTTTTCTCAGAAATGCATTGTAGGTATGGCTTCTTTGCTTGCTTTCATTAACAGTACAGTTAGTCCTCCATGTCCATGGGTACTACATCCTCCAACTAACCATGGGTCAAAAATATATTCAGAATTTTTCTTGTCATATTTCCAAAACAAATGTTATGGTTTATAGCTAGATGTCCCCCCAGAAGCCTCATGCAGTCTTAGGTGGAGGTTTTTTCAGAAATGGCTGAATCTAGAGTGTGTGATGCTGGGATTAAGGATATGCAATTATTAAATCAGTCCATTGATTGGTTTGGTATAACTCTGCCTAGGATTCAGAATGTGAGCGCTAGACCTGCCTTAGGGTGGGTAGCCTGCATACAACATGAGAGACAGAAATAATCTTGTCTCTCCCTTCTTTTGCACCTTTGTGGATGCTAGGAACTGTTCTTTGCAATGCCCCTCTGCCATGTGCCACCTTGCCTTGGAGCCAGCTAATTACAGGCTGAAAACTCTACAACTGTAAGAGAAAGAAATCTTTCCCCCTTTAACTTTGGGTGTTAAGTATTTTGTCTCAGCAATGAGAAAAGTAACTATTACAACAGTACAGTACAGTAACTATGTACATACCACTTACAGTGTATTAGGTATTGCAAATCATCTAAAGATGATGTAAAGTATATGGGGCAATGTATATAGGTTCTATGCAATACTGTGCCATTTTGTGTAAGGAATTTGAGCAGCTACAGATTTGGGTATATGGGGATGATGAGTCCTATAACCAATCTCCCTCAGTTATAGAGGGATAACTAGTTGTTTGCTTAGTTGCAAATCCTCTAATTTCCTCTGTTAATTGCCAGCATTAACCCATAGATAGAGATATTTTGTGACAAATTCAGGTAACTACGTTTCCAAATTTAATATCTTTGCTCAGAATCACATCAGACATGTGGCTTCTTTGCTGTTACCTTCATTGGCAGTGCCTCACTTGAGGCTTTCATCCTTTGGTGACTGGATATCAACTTTCTCCAGATCTCCTGTCTCTTGTTTCCCATACACATCACAGACTAGTGCTGGGATTACTGTCCTGAAACCTAAGTTGATCATACCACTCTGTGAGTGTAAGTCTCTGATACCACACAGTAATGGTAGAGTTTCAAACTGGACACCTTCGTACAAGAACACCCTAGTCTGCCTCTGCCTGTGATTTTTTTTTATTAGTGTGTGTTTGCAGTATGGAACAGTGATGTTCATTTTGAGGAACTGGTACATGCATATAACAAACCTTGATCATTTTTAGTTCCTGTACTACCATCCCCTCAACTCCCCCTCTCACTGCCCATTTCCTGTCTGAAAGTTTGCTTTTAATTTTTTTATCACATCTACTTATTTATTTGTTTGTATTTTAGGTTTCGTTCTATAATTTTCCAGTCTTATTTCCCACATGTACTTTCTATATAAGCTGCAGTAAAGTCTCAGTTTCCTGTAAGACAAGGCCATATTCCAGCTGTACACCTTTCCTCCTGCTTTACCTGGTTTTCTCCCTGCAGCTACCCATCCTTCATCTCCCCTGGATGTCAGTTTGGGAAGCTGTTTGATCATCCAAGCAGACATAATTATTCATCTCACAAAACATGCTGCATGAAAATGCAGTTCATCTGTTCATCCTTTTCTCTCCTCCTGGGGGCTGTGAGCTGAGGACTTGATTCATTTTTTTACATCCTCTGAACATTGTTATTTGCTTGGCACAGAACAGTTATGCAACACTTGTAAGAATCAGTTTCATTAAATTGAACTTTATGAATCACACTTCCCTATCTTGCAAAATGTAGACAATAATAGTAGCCATCTCATAAAGGTATTTTAGGTATTTTGAAGATTACTTAAAATCATGCATAAAAGTATAATGCTTGATATATAAGTGCTTCATAAATTTCTGCTCTTTAAATTTTTGTATAAAATTATAAATAATATTACTCATATTTTGAATGAACATAGTATCTTTTAATCCCATTGGAAAATAGTGACGTCTATTTTAAACCTTAGGGTGGTATCTGACCCATTACAAAAACACCTAGGGTGTTTAAGGAAAACGAAAAAACAGCAGTGAAAGAGGTGATAACCCCATTCCATTTTTCTTTTGGTGACAAAGTACTGAGAGCTTTGATTATTTGAAGATTCTAAATATAGCGCAGAGATGACCCAAAAGCTTGGCTCAAACTTCATTTTTTTCTAATAGCTTCTGAAAAAAACTATTCCCAGGAGTACTAATTCTTCCTGTCAATTTAAGTAGTTATAGAATTTTCAGTAGTGTAATGCACTTCATCACACTGACCTTATCTCATAAGAGTATGTTCATGTCTCACCTACTTTGGTAATGATAAATGAATCATTAAATTACTTTACTAATTATTTTTTTCTAATATTCAGATGAAAGATTTAACGCAACGATTGTCATACAAGTAGACATCATTGAGTCTCTCTTAACTCTACGATGCATGACTCTGAATAAGATTTTGACATATAGCTATGACCTAGGAATTTTCTTGATTGCTGTGTTGACATTGATGAGTGCTGTGGTTTGAATGTTTGTTTTGTCCAGTGCTGCTGTTGGATGTTAATGACCATTGTAACAGTATAAGTGAGGCCTCAAAGAGATCATTCATCCAGGAGGGCTCCAGTCCCATGGGTGAGACAGGTGCCATAATGAAAAAGTGAGTTAGGCCCCCTTTGTCTGTCTCTTTCCTCTCCCTTTCCCTTCTTTCCACTCTCTTGCCTTCTCCCCTTCTTGCCTTTTACCACAAGATGACAAACCAGGAAGCCCTCATCAGGTGTTGGCACCTCAATATTGGACTTCCAAGCCTCCAGAACTGTGGTTAGGTATATTTCTGTTCATTGTAAGTTTCCCAGTGCTATACCTTGTGTGTGGGTGAAGTTTCTCAAAGATTCATGTTTTGGAAGCTTTCTCCCCAGTGCAGTGATAGAAGAAGTGGTAAAATCTTTAACAGACGAAGCCGAATAGGAGATAATTAGATCATCAGAGGCACTGCCCTCGGAAAATAAATGCAGTTTTGGTGGAACCTCAGTTAGTTCTTATTAGAGCGGGTTGTTGTGAAATGAGGCCACCCTGTGGTTGACCCCTACATGCAGCCAGTTCCCTTTCTATTTTTCCACCATGTTCTCAGGTAGCCAAGGGGAACTTCACCAGAGGCTGAACCAATGAGATCATCCTATCTTGGTCTTTCATCCACAAAAACTGTGTGCTATCACCTCCTTTCTTTATAAAGCACCCAGGCTCAGGTATTTTGTTATAGAGGCACAAAATTGATTAAGAAAATGAATTTTCATATATGATCATTAAATTCTCCTGGGGCTTCTAAATCTAGTTCTTCCATGAATCCATTCTGATTGGTATACCCCTGCTCTTGATAACTACAGTGGCTCCCCTGCACTCTTTCTTGTTTGGGATACTGAAAAACTATAGAGTTCATTGGGTAAGTTGTGTACAAGTATTACTTTCATATTAGTATAGTCAATCTGAAGTATAAAGAATAGGGGCAATTGTTCTAGCATGTTTCTAATCAGCTCTTCCTCTAATTCTTACTCATGAGCTGGATTCACGATTCATGGGAAACAGACACTATCTCATCTGCCTAGTCAGCAGAATCAGGCCCCCTTTGTCTCTCTTCCTGGTACTGTAAGAAGAAGTGTCCCTGTTCCCAGGAAGGGCCAGTCTTTACTTACACTCTGCATCTCTTTTTTCACCTTCTCAAGGACTTTATCTCTTCAAATAGACCCTTATCTCCTGCATTACAGTTTTGCTTGCATTGTTTGTTGCTGTTTTCATCTGCTAATACACATACTCTTTACCTCCCAATCCCATCTAGCTACTGCCCATTTTTGCTGCTCTTTCACAGCAAAACTTGTGAGATGAATGGCTTTCCCCATGACATCCCTTCTTTTCCTTTCTCAATCCATGTGCATTTTTTCTTCCTATGTCTGGACCTTCTAAGAGATTCAGAGTGACCTCCATCTCACCAAAGGCGATGGCCACTTTTCTGCCTCATGTTAGTACTTCAGTAGCACTTGTCCTAAGGACCACCCTCTATTTCTTGAAACCCCTCTCTGATTTTTTTCATACATCCCTGCCCCCTCTATTGACCACAACTCCCACATGTACATATCCAAACCTCACCTTTTGCAGGTTCCCAACCTAAATACTATCTGGTATCTCAATTTGGGTGTCTAATTAGCATATTATACCTAAGTGTATAAGATGACCATCTTTCAGTAAATTAATGTATGTTTAAAATCCTTCTTCCATCCACTGTGTATAATACTCACTGTCTCCCCTCTTTGCCTTTATTTCTTGCCACTTTCCCTAAGTCACCCCCCAGTAAATTAGGTCCCTTGATAATTTGATAGCACTCCATAATTTTCCCTCATAGTGATTATTGGTTTTATAATCACTTAGTCAGATTATCAATTAGTCATCTGTTTAATATCACTCTTGCATCTTTGGTCTCTAAAATCCTTGAAGCCAGAGATTATCTCGTTCTTTATTGAATTTTCACAATTTAATACACAACGCCCTTCACATATTAAAAGCTCAGTAAATACTTTTTTAGAATATAGCATAAAAATAGTTATACTACAGCATTCTTAACAGTTAGAGAACATTGCTTTATGGGCACACCATAATTTAATTTATCTCTTACATTTGCATATAGAGCCTGTTTCCTATATAACTAACCTGACAGTGAACATACTGTAGCTATATTTGGCTTCAGTACTGTAGTGAACATACTGTACTATATTTGGCTTGTAGCCCTAGAAATAGAACCAGTGGTTTTATAGTGATGTGACATTACTAAGTCTAGGCAGATTTTAGAATTACCACAATGCCTACTGTGGTTTTCCCAGCCCTTTCTTACCACTGCATGCCTGGTATGGGTGAGGGAGATAGAGGGATTGGGGAAAGGGCTGAGAAACAATTTATAGGTCTAAGAGGGATTGGGGAAAGGGCTGAGAAACAATTTATAGGTCTTCAGATACAGATAAGAAATATCACAGGAGCTGCTTTCACATCTGAACATGGAACTGATCAGAAATATTAAAATATTTAATATTCAACTATTAAAGCCTGATACTTTAATAAGTTGAGACTGTGCTGTACTCTGGGCAGGAGGGAGCATATACCGGGAAAGTAAACAATATGTGGCCAGAGGGAAGGCTATAGTGGATTCAAGATGGCCACCAATTCTTTGCAATTCTTCTGAACAAGAGAGAATGTTTTCCCTCCTGCATCGACTCTTGGCTGCCACTGTGACTTGCTGACACAAATGAAATGGAGCAGAAGTGATGGTGTATGACTCCCAGGCAGGAATGTTCTGGAAAACCAGCCCTGTGGCAAAAAAAGTAAAAGCCCAAATTTATATCAATTGCTAATTATCTGCAGTAAAATAAAGACTCCCACTGTGGCTTATTTTAGGCTACCAAGGTGCTATCACTGACGGAAGAGATGTGCATGTTTGTCCCTCCTGAGCCTGTATAAATGGGCTCCTGTGTTCCATCACTTCCAAACCTCGTCCTCGAGAGCTCTATCAATTTCCATTTTTGCTTTCTTGGAGCTCAGCCAACATGAAAAATCCTTGAGCAGGGCTCCTGAATGATGAGAGGCCAAGTGGAAAGACCGTGTGGAGAAGAAGGGAAGCTTTCGTGTTCCAGCCCCAGCTCAGCTGCCGAGTGCAGGTGAAAGAGTGAATCCGGCTGACATTACGTGGAGCTGAACATTGCCTCACCAATCCATACGAACGTGAGGAATAATAAGCTGTTGTGGACGGACTCCACTTTGGAGCGGGTTATGAATCAGCAATAGATAACTGAAGCATAAGAACTGTCATGTTGTCATCTTAAAAAGCTGCGTGAAGTTTTATTCCCATCGGGATGCATGAGAATGCCCATGCTGTGTAATGCTAACACCAGTCTGAGTTTTTAAAACGGGTACGCTGCACCTTACTTTTTTTTTTTGAAAACGAATCTGAATACTTTATATGATTATTAGCCATAGGTTGACTATACTCTCAGCCCACTTTTCCATTGATTTATAAAGACTATAATTTAGTAGTAGTAGGAATATTTTGCAACATATATATATAGATAGATAGATAGATAGATATCTGCATATATATGACTACATAGTTTGTATTTTTTTGCAGTAAAACACTTAAGCTATATAAAACATAATGCTTGACTAAGCACCTACGTTTTTGTTTTTGTTTTTTTTGGTACTGGGAATCAAACTCAGTGCCAGGGCAATTTTTTGAGTATTTTCTTTTAAATAATAAATTATCCTGAATATTTCCCCTGGATTTTCATTACTAGTGATTTTCTTCAAATAACATCTTCAGTTGAAACCTACTACAAACTGCACGCCCACCCTGTCCTCTGCACTCTAATTAGAACATCCCTAGCTGAGGTCACGCAGCAGTTAATTCTTCAGTCATTCTTGTGTTCAAACCCATGGGAAGTCTTTGGATACACAGTGAACTTATAATTCATACTTTAATTTGTATTTTAAAAATGAGACAGAGTGGTAGGAAGAGGGTATTCATTTGCACAATTCCCAAATAATGTGACTCCTTCCCAAACTAAGAAGTACTTAAGTTGGATTGGACACTGGAGCAGCAGCAACTAAAAAGGGCACAGTAATGGAAAAACTACTGAAATGTGAACAAAATCTTGAGGTCAATTAATAGTATCAATGTTAGTTTCTTAGTTTTGACAAAGGTACTTCAGTAACCTGTCAGTGATGGGGAAAACTGGGTAAGTATATATGGAAACTCTATATGTTAGCTTTATGACTGTTTGGAAATCTAAAATAATTGCCAAATGAAAAGGTACATCTTAGTCTGTTTTGTTTTGCTGTAACAGAGTGCCTGACACACAAAGAAAAGTGGTTTATTAGGCTCATTGTTCAGGTGACTAGAAAGTCTAAACAACATCCACCAGTGTCTTGCTGGCCATGTCACGAAATGGCAGAGACACAAAAGAAGAAGCAGGCGTATGCACAGAGAGGCCAAGCGTGCAAATTGGACTAATTTATAACAACCCACTGTAGCAACGACAGTCCAGTCCTAACCAAGTGAGAATTTACTTCACTGAGAAAAATTTTAATCCCTCCCCTTATGAATACTAAGCCACCACGTGAATTTTGGTAAGTACAAACCAGAGCAGTTTTTAAAAGCAAACATTCGTTCTAGGATATGATATACAATGTTATAGGATTCTGTGTTCTCAGCATGCTATTCCTTACATTATATTGATTCTCCTGGTAAAGCAACATGTATAGATTAAGGCAAGTACTGAGTCATGTAAGGTTTGTAGGCCTTTATCCCATGAGTATAACCCACTGCCATGTGAGTTACATATTTACATCCCATTTTGAAAACTGAAATAAGAATAACTAAAGATCTAAGCATGATTCATAAGCTGAAAAGAAACCCCTCTTTCCAACAAAAGCTAAAAGCAAACCCAACCTTTTTCCTTTCCAGTTCCTGATGACAGAATCATAGCAGCAAAACCTTATTGCCCTAGGATGACCTTTGGACAAGTGTGTGACGAGAAGTATAGTGTTATGCATGGAATCTAAAGGCAAAGTCCCTACAAGGGGATTTTGTCTGACTCTCAGAGGTAGAAGCGTAAATGTGTGAGCCCAAATCCTGCAGGTGCACTCATAAATCTTCATTACAAATTTGCTTTTGCCTGAGCAGTTGCTAAGGAGTTTTCCCATCATGCTTTTGTATCCACTTCTCCCACCACAGCAAATGTCTTGGGAGAAGGAGAGGAGGTGCTCATTTTTCATCATTTTGCACTCACCTGTAGGTTCTTTGCAAATAAAATGTATCTTTCTATGGGCTTCTCAGCTGTGAAAGAAATTCTGATAATTTAAACTCTGAGTGTTTCAGGTTTTACAGTTCTTGCTATTTCCTTCTTTACTTAGACTATACATCTTGAAATACTATAATATACTCCCCTGTGCCTTGTTTTTTTACAATAGCCTCTCTGTGATACTGAGCACCTTTGGATAAACATTGCAGTTATATTTTACACTCATGAAGGAGATCAAGAGCTGTAGGGGGGAGAGGGAAGGAGGTAAAAAGTAATTTTGCTATCTGCCGTACATATATCAACTCCCCACAAGGAGTGTAATTATTCTGTGCTGTAAGCACGCGCTAATAAAAAATAAAAACAAATAAAATAAATAAAACAGTAAGAAGTGAAAAATATTATTGTAGTCTCCCTCTATGCCCACGAGTTGAAATAGTGTAAATTCCTCACGCTAAAATTTCTTTGTTCTGCCTTAAAGATTAAATTTGACATCAGAAATGCTCTACCATGGCTTTGGTTTATGTGCACTGAAATTGCTATTTCTTACATTACATTTATTTGTCAGGGAAAAATCTGCCTGAAATTATACATATTTGTGGTTTTGGGAGGTTTTCAGAAAGGCTTCCCAGGGTGGTTTTGAGTAACTTGAATAATCCAGCTTTACCACGGGGAATCTATTTTATTTTTGCTACTGATGTCATTGCAAATGGTAAAAGTTACTGACTGCTTACTCCTGTGCCAGGGACTGTGTTATGTACCTGTGTATTCAACAAGATGCATCTTCCTATGAGGAAGATATTAATAATATTAATTCCTTCTATAAGTAAAATAATCTATTTTTGGAAAATTTAAATAATTGCTATCCAAGAAATTAGTTTTGGATTTAGCAGTAGAATAAAAATTTGTTTCTCTGTAAATTCCAAGATTGTTACTAGCCATTCTGTATAAAATACTTACCATGGTTTTTTTTTTTTTTTTTTTTTTGTGGTACTGGGGATTGAACGCAGGACCTTGTGCTTGGCAGGCATGTGCTTATGCCACTGAGCTATATCCCCAGCCAAAAATACTTACCATGTTAACCTCAGTGATTTTAGTCCTGTGGAAAGGCAGGGGAGCCTCTGCTTTTGCAACCATGGTCTGGGCCTTGGTCTGCTTCACTGTTTCTAGGTCACTCATCTGCCTTTTAAGAAAGCAGTTCCAGCAAATGTCTCTGCCTCTGGAATGGCTTGAGACTGGAGTAGCTCTCCAACTGTTTCTGTTTGCTTAATTGTTTCTTTGGTGCTGGAATTTTTCTGTCATTGGAAAATGCTCACCTTTTCTCAGGGGTGCTACATATCCTGTCTTTAAACAACAGTGTCTCCAAATAGGTTTTTCCCTCTTCCTAAATGGACTGTGAAATGGACATGGATAGTTGTGTAGGGGGTTGCCAGGTTATTTATTTGTTTTGTAAATATTTTTCCATTTGGGGGAATTTAAGACATGGTAAATCTAATCACAGAAGCAGTTTGGTTCCAGCAACTCTGAGGCATTCCATAGCTTATGATATAATTTTGCTCCCTAAATTCATCAATTCAGGGGAACAAAGTAGCCCCAGGGCTGGCAAGAAACTAAATCTTACTATCTTCCAATCTTTGGGAGCAGTTAAACACCTAGGAAGGAGGAAGATGAGTCCAGCTGGGCTTTGGGCCTTTCACACTCCATTTATATTTTCTATTTATGGAAGTGTAACCATGTTCATAAATTCCTCTTAACCCAAAACTGAAAGCCCTGCTCCATTACTGTTTTAATCATGGCAAGATCTTCATTATTGCTTTCTACAAATAATTCATTTTTTTGTCACCTCCTTAAAATGAGCTGCACGAAGGCAGGAACTTTGCCCTAGAAGACTGCCCAACACAACACAGTCATTCAGTTCATTCTCAGGGAATGAACTAGGAGTGAATGAGACTTTATTGAAGTCATTTCCAGTTGGATTTAAGGAAAGGAGCAGAGAATACGAAGTAGAAGGAGCACTGGAAGAGCAGCTGGCGATCTGGTTTTCAGCTTTGCCCTTACGTTTTCATGGTAAGGAGTGTAACCTTAGGCAGCCTCCTAAATATCTTTAAAAGTCTGAATTTTATGCTCTAGTTAAAGTCCTAGATTGTGACTTATACGTCTGATTCATTCTTATTGAAGATTCTTAACAGACTTTGTTGATAGAATACTAAGATATGTGCTTTTCAGCAGTCTATACCAGATACCATAGATTGTACATTAGCATACCTCATGACTAAAATACTAAGAATTGTGACATACCCCTACAGACTTGGTTACTATTGTACTTTGAGGTTATCCTCTGTCAAATATCACTTGGTAAACAAAATGATAGCACTTTTTGGTCCTAAATATTTCCCTGGGGCTTCCTATAATTATTCTTGTATCTATGTATCTCCTTTACCCAATTTCACATTGTTTTTAAGGGGAAGTTTACTGTTAGAAAGGTGTGTCCTGATCAGAAGATTGACAAGATTTGCCCTACAAATCAGGGAAGCCAACTCTGTGACTCAAGACTATCTAAAATTGAAACTACACTTCTCCAGTAACCAGCAGAAAAACAGTATCCCCCTTGGGAATGAGCATTTTTCAAAATCTTCATTATCACCTGAAAATGCTGAAGTTGAAAGACAGATTGAGTCCTGCCCCAAAGTGTCCACTGTACTCTAAATTCGGAAGGTGAGGTAAGCGGGACTCTTGATATTTGAACTCCAGTTTCGTACTGTGCTTGCTTAACAGGCGCATCCCTAGAGAAGGCAAAACACCTACAGGCAATGAAAAGTCAGGCTCTGGTAGTTACTTTTACCCATTTATTTATTACTTAGTTGGAGGGAGACATTGTAGTCCAGGTCAATGTTTTCCAAATTTATTTGTAAATGTAGAAACTGTAGCATGTAAGGAACACACGTTCCATCTCAGCTTAGTCCTCACACGCGTGAGAACATGTGAATGTGCTCACACACCCCCACACAAGCGAGCTTCACTGACACACATCTGTCCTACTGCCCAGCCATCTGACAGTTTTCTAGTCTATTTTATTTTTTAATCTGCTGACCATGACTCACTCAGTCTCATGATCCTCTCTAGAGTAATGAGAGAAAAACAAAACCCAACCAACACTCTTATAGATGATTCCAGAGGATTCAAAGAGAAATTAAATGATAGCTCCTGAGCAACAGAGAGCATACAGGCCAGTGAATTATTAACAGAAATTTAAACATAAACAATGTGTTTTTAAACAAGTGGTGTTACTGCAACTAGGTATTGAAATGCAATGGAATGAAATAGGCCCCCGTACTTTACACTATATACAAAGTTAACTCAAAATGGTTGAAGATGTAAATGTAGGTGGTAATACTACTAAATTCTTAGAAGAAAACATAGACATACTCTTTGTGACCCTGGATTAGTTACTGCTTTCTTATATAGGCCTAAACCACAAGCAACAAGAGAAAATGGGTTAACAGAACTTCTTTCTTTCTTTTTTTACACAGGGCCTCACTGTATAGCCCAGGATGGTCTCAAACTTGCCTGCCTCAGTCTCCCAACTGCTAGGATTACAAGCATGCACCACCACACCTGGCTGGGTTCATGAAATTTAAAAAATGTAAAACTATTGTGCTCCAAATAACTCCATAAAGAAGGTGAAAAGATGATCTGTATCAGATAAGGTATATATATTTGGACGGTATAAAGAATTTTGTACCTCAATAATAAAAGCACAAACAATCCAATTAAGAAATATGCAAAATATGGCGTTTTGGGTTTTTTTTTATGAGATATAGTCTCACTATATAGTTCAGGCTAGCTTTGGCCTCACTATGTAGCCTAGGCTGGCCTCAAATCTGTGACTATCCTCCTTCCTCAGCCTCCCAAGTGCTGGGATTACAGGTGTGCAGCACTATGCCTGGCACCAAATGTATAAAGAAAGACTTTAAACATTTTTTAATGGTTAGAGAAAAGAGGGAAGAACGGGTAAAAGGGGAGAAGATGACTTTTAAAGTCTTTGTCTGGGCATTAAGTATATTATAGGTTGTGAAACAGAGGCCCAGGAAAAAGGACCTTGGATGAATTTTCAGTTTCATGTGGTGATTCACTACCACAGAATCTCCAAACCTTGGAATGGGGCAAAACCCTGATCCGATCCATTTACCAAATAAGGGAAATGGACAAATTCCCTAGAGGCGAAATGACTTTCTCTGCAACATGTTCGATTTGAAAAGAAGCTGGGGTTAGGAAAGTTCAAGCCTTAAATGACCTCTGCAATATTATTATGAAATAAGAAGCAAATACAGAGAGCACAAGGACAAAGACACAGAAATTAGGGGGACATTAAAAATATATAGTATAGGGGGCTGGGGATATAGCTCAGTGGAATAAGCGCTTGCCTAGCAAGCGCAGGGTCCTGAGTTCGATCCCCAGTACCGCAAAAAAAAAAAAAAAAAAATATATATATATATATATATAGTATAGTATATAGTTGCTATAGTATAGTGTATAGTTACCATAGCATATTGTATGTAGCACAGTATATGGTTGCTATAGTATAGTGTATAGTTATCATAGTATATTGTATGTAGCACAGTATATGGTTGCTCTAGTATAGTGTATAGTTACAATATAGTATATTGTATATAGTATAGTATATAGTTGTTATAGTATAGTATATAGTTGCTACATAAAGTGTATAGTTACCATAATAGTATATTGTATATAGTACAGTATATAGTTGCTATAGTATAGTATATAATTGCTATAGTAGTGTATAGTTCCCATAATATATTGTATATAGTATATAGTTGCTATAGTGTATAGTTATAATATGGTACATTGTACATAGTATAGTATATAGTTGTCACAGTATAGTATATAGTTGCTATAGTATATAGTTGCTATAGTATATAGTTGCTATAGTATAGTATATAGTTGCTATATTATGTTTTTTTTCACTTTTATTTTAAAAGTAAAATAACAAAAACATATTAACAAACAGACACAAAGTAGCATAAGAATAGTACAATCAAAACTGAGTTACAGACAAGGTGACAGGGAATCAACAATGGTTGTTGCATTACATATTGATAACTTCGAAGTGTATACTCAGGAAAACAGCTATAGACATGCAAAATTGATCAAACAAATAATCATCAACTATTCCTTACAATAAAGTGACCTAAGTCAGTAGTACAACTATGTTAGATATGCTGCATATACATACATACTTACTTACATACATAGATAATTATCCCTTCCTTCCTTTTTCATTTTTTTATATAATTTTTCTGTTTAAAGTGTGAAAGAAAAAGAACTACATCAACAACAACAAAACCCCCCCAAAAACCAAAAAAAAGGAAATAAAAGCGGAGAGCATTAACAAAGAGACACAAAGTAGCACAATAACAGTATAATCAAAATTGAATTATAGACAAAGCAACAGGAAACCAACAATAGTTGTTGCATTGCATATTGATAACTTCAAAGTGTATGCTCAGGAACACATAAAGACATATAGGATTGATCAAACAACCAGTCATCAACTATTCCTTACCATTAAGTGACATAAGACAATAGTAGAACCATGTTAGCCATCCTGCACGTATGTATATACGTACATACATACATGTATTTTTGCCTATTTCTTTTCTCCTTTCCCTCATCCCATCTGTTCTTTACTTTTGAACAGATTTCCTTCATGTCTCTTAGTTTATATTCCCACCCTCAGATTCTTACACCAATGACACAATACAGTACTTGCACATGTACCTCTGATTTATTTCACTTATGAGTATGGTGTCTAATTGTGACCACTTGCCTACAAAGGCCACAAATCTGTCCCTCTTTATAGCTGAGTAGTATTCTATTATATAAAAATGCCACAGTTTTTAAATCCAGTCCTCTGTGGATGGACATTTGGTTTGCTTCCACAATTTACCTATTACAAATTGCGCTGCTATAAACATTGGTGCACATATATCACAGTGATACGATGTTTTCAGATCTGCTGGGAAAATACCCAGAAAGGGAATAGCTGGTTTCAATGGAACCTCTAGACCTAGTCTGCTGAGAAATCTCCAAACTGCTCTCCACAGTGGTTGCACCAGTCTGCAATCCCACCAGCAGTGTAGTAGAGTCCCTATTTCTCCACAGCCTAGCCAGCATTTGTTATTGGATGATTTTTTAATACTGGCCAGTCTTACTAGGGTGAGATGAAATCTCGATGTTGTTTTTATTTGCATTTCTCGAATGACTAAAGATGTAGAACATTTTCTCATATATTTATTTGCCATTTGTATTTCTTTATCTGAGAAACGTGTATTGGTCTCAGATGCCCATTTCTGATTGGGTCTTTGAATTTGGACAGGTACATGTTTTTTAATTCTTTGTATGTTCTAGATAGAAGATCTTTGTCTGAGGGACAGCCAGCTAGGATTTTTCCCCAATTTGTGGGTTTTCTTTTTACTTTGCTGGTGATTTCTTTAGATGTGCAGAAACTTTTCAGTAAGATGAGGTCCCAGTTATTGATTCTTTGAAGTGTTTCCCTTGCAGTTTCATTTTTGTTCATGAACTCTCTGCCTACTCCTATGTCTTCAAGATTTTTACCTACTTTCTCTTCCAGTAGACTTAGAGTTTCTGTTTTAATGTTGAGATCTGTGATCCATTTTGACCTGAGTTTCGTGCATGGTGATAGACTTGGGTCTATTTTCAGTTTTCAGCAAAAGGCAAGCCAGTTTTTCCAGCACCATTTATTAAACAGGCCATCTTTTTTCCAGTGAGTTTGGTTTGCCCCTTTGTCAAATATTAGGTGGCTGACTGTATTTTTCGTTGTGGTTGCATCTTCCAGTCTGTTCCATTGATCCTCAGGTCTATTTTTTAGCCAGTACCAGGTTGATTTTATTACAGTAGCTTTGTAGTATAACTTCGGGTCAGGGATTGTGATTCCACCTGACTTGTCCTTATTGCCCAGGATTGCTTTTGCTATTCTGGGTCTCTTCTGGTTCCAGATGAATTTAAGGCATATTTTCTCTAGATCTGTGAGGTATGCTAATGGTAGTGTAATGGGAATTGCATTGAACCTGTACAACAGTTTTGGTAGTATGGCCATTTTCAAAATGTTGGTTCTTCCTAACCATGAGCAGGGTATGTTTTTCCATTTGTTGAAATCCTCTTTGATCTCCTTTTTCAGAGTACTGTAGTTTTCACTGAATAAATCTTTCACATTCTTTGTTTGATTGATTCCTAAGTATTTCAATTTCTTGGGTGCTATTGTAAAAGGTACGGTTTCCTCAATTTCTCTCTCAGTCTGTTTGTTGTTCATGTATAGGAATGTTATTGATTTTTGGGTGTTGGCTTTGTATCCGGCTATGCTGCTGAATTTGTCAATTAATTCCAGGAGTTTTCTTGTGGAGTTTTTGGGGTCCTCCATGTATAGTATCATGTCATCTGCAAATGGTGATAGTTTAACTTCTTCCTTTCCTATCCTTATTCCTTTTATTTCTCTCTCTTGTCTAATTGCTCTGGCTAATGCTTCCAGAACTATGTTGAATAGGAGTGGTGACAATGGACATCCTTGTCTTGTTCCTGACTTTAAAGTGGAAGTTTTCAGTTTTTGTTCATTTAGTATGATGTTGGCTGTTGGTTTGTTGTAGATGGCTTTGATCAGATTGAGGTAAAGGCCATCTATTCCTATTTTTTCTAGGGTTTTTAACATGAATGCATGTTGGACTTTATCAAAAGCCTTCTCTGCATCTATCGAGATGATCATGTGGTTTTTGTCTTTGGCTGTATTGATATGATGTATTACATTAATTGATTTGGGAATATTGAACCATCCCTGCACTCCTGGAATAAATCCTACCTCGTTGTGGTGTATAATTTTCCTTATGATTCGCTGTATTCTATTTGCTACTATTTTGTTGAGTATCTTTGCATCTATGTTCATTAGAGAGATTGGCCTATAGTTCTCTTTCTTGGTTGGGTACTTCTCTGGTTTTGGTATCAGTATAATACTTGCCTCCAGAAATGTGTATGGAGAGTTACTTCTTTTTCGATTTCATTGAAGAGTTTGAAGAGTGTTGGCATTAGATCTTCTCTGAATGTTTTGTAGAATTCTGCTGTGAATCCATCAGGGCCTGGGCTTTTCTTTGTTGGTAAGTTTTTAATGACGTTTTCAATCTCATTAATTGATATTGGGTTGTTCAGGATTTTTACGTCTTCCTGATTCAATTTTGGTAATTTGTACCTTTCTAGGAATCTGTCCATTTCTTCTGAATTTTCTATCCTATGGGAGTAAAGATTTTCAA
>PVLD010007654.1:0-30529 GCA_004027595.1 Dinomys branickii | reverse complement strand
GTCTTTTTTTGATAAGGTTGGCTAGGGGTTTATCAATTTTATTTATTCTTTCAAAAAACCAACTCTTTGATTCACTTATTTTTTGTGGAGTTTTCTTCATCTCAATTGCATTTATTTCTGCCCTGAGTTTTATAATCTCCTCCCTTCTTTGGGCTCTTGGTTTGGCTTGTTGCTCTTTTGCTAAAAGTTTGAGGTGTAGCATTAGGCTATTTATTTGTTCTCTTTCTGTTTTCTTTATATATGAATTCATTGCTATAAATTTTCCTCTGAGGACTGCTTTCATTGCATCCCACAGATTCCAGTAGGTTGTATTTGCATTTTCATTTGTTTGTAGGTATTTTTAAATTTCTTCTGTAACTTCTTGTGTGACCCACTGGTTATTCAGGACGTTGTTGTCTAATTTCCAAGTGTTTATGCGGCTTTCGGAGTTCTCTTTGTCATTAATTTCCAATTTCATTGCACTGTGGTCAGATAATATGCATTAGATAACTTCAATTCTTTTGCATTTAGGTAGATATGCTCTATGGGCTAGAATGTGTCTATTTTAGAGAAAGACCCATGTGCAGCTGAGAAAAATGTGTATTCTGATGTTGTGGGGTGGAACACTCTGTATACATCTACTAAGTCCATTTGTTCACACTTTTGGCTCAGGTGTGTTATTTCTTTGCTGAGTTTCTGTCCAGTTGACCTGTCTCTTTGCGTCAGAGGGGTGTTTAGGTCCTCTATTACAATAGTGTTATTAGTTATTTGATTTTTCATGTCTGTTAAGATTTGACTTGTAAAGTTTGGTGCTCCATTGTTTGGTGCATAAATGTTTAGGATTGTTATCTCTTCCTCTTGCAGCTTTCCCCTAGCTAGTATGTAATGGCCTTCTTTATCTCTTTTGATTGTTTTTGGTTTGAAATTTACACTGTATGCAAACATAATAGCTAACCCTGATTTTTTTCTGGGGACCTGTTGCATGGAGAATTGTTTTCCATCCTTTAACTTTCAGCCTGTGGATTTCCTTTTGAGTGAAATGTGTTTCCTGTATACAGCATATCACTGGATTGTGTTCCTTAATCCACTCTGCCAATCTTTACCTTTTGACTGGTGAATTGAGGCCATTTACATTAGTGGTTATAATGGTTATATGTTGGCTTATTCTTGTCATGCTATTTACTTGTTGTTGTTTTCCTACTTTTGCTATCTGTTTATTTGCTTGTTCTGTTTGAGGGTTTCTTTCTGTTGTTGTTCTTGAGATTGTGGTCACTTTTTTCTCTGTCTAGAATATCTTTTAGTGCTTTGTGCACTGCTGGTTTGGCACTCATGAAGTTCTTCAGTTGTTCTTTGTCGTGGAAATATTTTATTTCTCCATTGAATTTGAAGGATAGTTTTGAAGGATACATCAGTCTGGGTTGGAAGCTGTTTGGTCTCAGAATGTGTAATACTTCACTCCAAGCTCTTCTTGATTTCATGGTTTCTGTTGAGAAGTCTGCTGTGATTCGGATGGGCTTTCCTTAACAGGTGATCTGTTTCTTTTCTCTAGCAGCTTTTAATATTGTGTTCTCTTGCTGGATGTCTGGGATCTTGACTCTTATATGTCTGTGTGTGGTTTTCTTTTGGTTATGGCTCATTGGGGTTCTATATGCCTCAATTAACTATACTTCATTATGTTTTACCATGTTTGGGAAATTTTCTGCTATTATTTCAGCAAATATTCTTTTTATATCACTTGTGTTGTCTCCTGCTGTTTCACTGACTCCTATTACTCGAATATTATTTCTTTTTGCCTCATCTTGCAGCTGTTGGATTGATTTTTCTTGGATCCTCGATGACTTTATGAGATCCTTCTTTCACGCTCATAAGCTGCCATGCTGTCTTCAAGATCTGAAATTCTATCTTCGGCTTCATTTAAGCAGTTTTGCAAGCTTTCAGTGTACGTTTTCAATTCCTGGCAATCTCTTTGGACCTGTTTCATTCTTGGTAATTCATTCCTAAATTGCTCTTGTAATGTTTCCATTTGTTTCCTATTTTCTTCTATTCTTTTATCTATTTCTTCTCTATGTGTGCAGAACATTTCTTCCATTATAATTTTCAGTTCATTTTTTGTCTGAGAGATTATTTCTGCTTTAATCTCTTTTGTGGCCTGATTGAGTTGTTTCTTTACTTTGGATGTGATCGTTTCCAAAATTGCAGGTATGTGACTTATTTCTGCTTTAACGTGTTCTATGCCCTTTTGGAGTTGTTTCATTACTTCGGACGTAATTGTTTCAGAAATTGCAGGTATGTGGCTTCCTATTTCCCCTATATCCTCACATCCAGGACTTATTCTGGGTGGGGTTGAGTTCTGAGACTGCATTTCGTTCTTCTGTCTTCCCATTTTGGATATCAGATTCAAAATATTGAGCTATAAATTACCCAGGCAGCTCACCAGGCAAAGGTCCATTGCAAAGGGTGCTCCAATGGCTCCTCTTTGGGAGAATGTCCTTTAAGCTTTCTGCTAAGAGTTCCACTCAAAAGGCTGCTCAGATACTGCTTTGCGGGCCGAGCTACTCCCTACCCAGATACCTGGCTGGGGCATGCAAACAACTCACCGCCCAGGGGTCCGTGAAGGCAGAGGGGCCACGCAGATGTTCCTCCCTGGGCTGAACTCCTCCCCAACTCAGAAATCGGTCGGGGCATGCAAACAGCTCACCCACCCAGGGGTCTGTGCAGGCAGGGGGGGCCGCGCAGATGCTCCTCCCTGTGCCGAGCTCCTCAATTCTTACCCTGGGCTCCGTCCGTGGTGGCGGCTCTGTGGGGCTCTGGCTGCATAGGCCAGGCTGCAGCAAAGACACACTCGGCCGCCTGGGGACCTCTGGGGCGCCCTGGCGGCGGGGGGCCCACTCAGCGCTGGTGCCGGTGCCGCAAGCTCAGGTCCCCACGCAAGCTGCGAGGGCGAAGGCGGCGACATGTCCCAGCTGGTCCAGTCCCGTGCCAGCGATGCCGCAGTGTACCCTCCTCCTCAAGCCTTATATATTATGTCTTTTTTACAATGCAGTATATTGTATGTTGTGTAGTATATAGTTGCTACAGTATAGTGTATAGTTATAATATAGTATATAGTATATACTGTCATATATAGTTGACAGAATGATCTTTGCCTCTTAGAGGTGGGCATGGATTTTGCAGTATTGTGGGCATGGATTGTGCAGTAATAGTTAAGATGGGAACAACTTATGTGTATGTTAGGCCAAAACTACTGTGGGGGTCCTATGAGGATTCATCTTTAAAAACTGTAATTCAAAACTCTGATCTGGACATGGTGGCACATGCCTGTAATCCCAGCACTCACAGGCTGAGGCAGGAGGATCACTGTGAGTTCAAGGCCAGCCAGGGCTACAAAGCAAGTTCAAGCCAGCCTGGACTACATAGCAAAACCCTGTCTCAAAAAGACAAAAGACAAAAAAAAAAAAAAAAAAAAAAAAAAAAAAAAAAAAAAAAGAAGCTCAAAACGACTTACTATTCTGTTAGTGCCCTCTGCAGTTTGCTTCGGAATCAACTTAGAGTGAAACAGATTCTACCTGATATCCTCCCTCTTCACTTCTCATTAAGCTGCTTCTCTCTCCCACTGCCCCACAATCACATGGACTAGTGTCTTCCTTCATTTTACACTCTGCAGGGAAGCCTATTGGACAGGAGGCTTACTCTTCGATATGTATATATATGATATATATACATATAAATATGCAATTGTGTGCATATATTATGTATACACACAAAATGTGCATAACAAAAGTATACATATTCACTGAAGAAAATTTGGAAAATGCAACAGAATTTTAAAATAACTTTTAATTACACTACCTATATATAACTTCTTGTAAATTTTGGTGTATTTCCTTTCAGTATTTTTGGGAATTAAAAAAATGCATATGTAAAGACACAAAGATATATACTTGAAAAAATAATTGGGCCAAATTATACCTGTTATCTCTGCCTGTTTTCATTTAATCATGCGTCATTACCATTCTCCTCTTCATGCAACAATATTCTATAATATTTTAACTACTTCAAAGATTCTATTGTCTAAAGTACCAAAGTGCATTTTAATCATACATGAATCTCAGATTGTTACATGTGATTTTTTCCTAGTATAAAAAATGCCACTTTGAACATGATTGGATTTAAATATGCACTTAGTGCTATTGTTTACTTAGGTTAAACTGCTAGGAATAATCAGGGTAATCACATCATTAAGCACATGATGAAGAGTTTTGATATATACTGTCAAATTGTGTTCCAGAAAGGATGGGATTTTACCATCCCATTAGAAAAGCAAGGCATCTCTGTATGTACATTATTTGTATCCTTGTATATATAATGAATGTGTATGTAAGTGTTTTCATCCAATAGGGTAGAATGCTACTTAGCGTAGGTCAGTATATTAGAATAGCTCTTGTTGTTCTAAGAAATAAAATGTAAAATCACAGAGGCTTAACATAAATTTTTGCTCATGTAGCTGTCAAATGAGAGGTTTCTGGCTGGGTATGACTTTTCTCCATGGAGCATTTGGGGACTCAGGCTCTTGCATTTGTGGTTAGGAGTTTCCTGGTGCTTTGCCATCATTGTCCCCATGTGATGAGTATGAAGAAAGTATGATGACGCTCCCAACTCCATATTGTATTGGCAGAACTCATTCTTATGATCAACTGACATGCAAGGGAGTATGGGAACCTAATTAGGATGAGCTGCCACAGTAGCCAAAAAGGGTCAACCTGCATAGATCAATACAGCAGGCTCATGGAATAAAAAACCCACTGCTGACTATACAGACAGAAAGTCATTAGCAATGGCATTACCATATATATCTTAAAGCCAAAATTTGTTATTTTAATTAAGACAACTTAAATTCTCACAGGGTTTCCACCACCACATTTGCAAATATAAGAGGTTTTCACTTTGGTACTAATTTTATACTTGGGAAAGCTTTCACATTCACTATTATAGTGTCAGGTTTTTAAACTATAGTACATTCATATGATAATGGAAAGATACTAAATGCTTAGCTAAAGTAATTACATACAGAGCATAACTTCACTTGACAATGTTCTGTATATTTATCTGCTACAGTGCTTAGAATTATACTCAGGCAGTAAAATTGATCAGCTCACTGGACAACCATAAATGCTGTCCTTAGATTTTGTAGGTGGGTTCCCCTTTGTCTTCTTGTAAAAGATAGCCTGTTGCTTGAAATGATACATTTAAGGTCAACTTTTAGAAATAAAAATAGCTTTATGTCTTTTACGTATTCACATTAAGTGAGAATTAAGTAGCCTGCCAAGAAGATCATAAAATAGACCTGGAGATGTTCTTCCAGGATATCAGGTGAGGTTTTGGTAGAGCTTCTAGGGCTGTACTTCTGTTCCAGGATGTTCTGCGTACATGGGAGGATTTAGGAAAGAGGGAGCATAGTTCTCAAAGACAAAGCACTGATCCTTTCCTGAACAATTCTTTTGCCTCGCTGATTAGGTAATTTTTCTCCTCAGGCTGAACTGTAGTAAGCATAGGAAATACCAGTTAATTTAATTTTAAAAGTGTCAAAGGGAAGGAGATTATAAGTTCAAAACATGGTTTTGTTATTTTGTGACAAGTAGTAATATATATATATACATATATATATGCATTGAAGACTATACTCTTCATTAATGTTTTGCTATCATTACCATTTTTGTAATAAGTGTGTAATACAAGGAAAAAAATAGGCAGTGAAATAAGCATTAACATTTGCTTCATTTATCATTTTTTAAACACTATTGAGATTTTGTTATTGTATTTTTGAGGCAGGGTTTTGCTATGTAGTTCAAGCTGGCTTTGAGCTCACTATGTAGCCCAAGCTGGCCTCGAACTGGTGACACTCCTCCTGTCTCAGCTCCTGAATGCTGGGCTTACAGACATGCATCACCACACCTGACTTCTTAAGAGTGTTGAATATTAAAATACTATTAGTTATGAACATTTTAATATGAATGAATCCTTCACATTTTTCCAAATTTGACAACTAATTGAGAACACTTTGGAAAAAGTTTGATATCTGTACAAAATGTAAGCCTAACAGAGACACCCAATGAAGAGAGAGAGTGCAATACAATGTGATTTCAACCCTTTTATCTAGTGTTTTGTTGTTTACCTACAAATCCCTAAACAAGATGTCATAATCTTGGACTTATTCACAAGTTCATAACTAGCTATAATATAGGATAAGAAATACAGCTATTTAGTTGAGTACATTGGCACTGTGGATGAATTTTAGTTTTAAACTGGATGTGGTGGTGCATATCTGTAATTCCAGCACTCGGGAGGCTGAGGCTGGATGATTGTTACAAGTTTGAGACCAGCCTGGGTTACAAAGTGAGCTCAAGGGCAACCTGACCTGCATAATGAGATTCTGTCTCAAAAAGACAAAAAAAAAATCTTATTTTTATTGGAATGGAAGGAGACAATGCATGTGACCGGCAGTCATTTCCATGTGTTTATAATTAAAAATATTTTACCTATTTAAAAATTGATGGTGTCTGACTATGTTTTAGAAAATGATGGAACACACTACAAAGTGAAAAAGGTTTTCTTGTGTTTTTTTTTTTTTTTCTGGGACCGGGGATCGAACTCAGGGCCTTAAGTGCTTAGTGGCAAGCACTTACCCCACTGAGCTGTACCTCCAGCCCCTTTCTTGTGTTTTTGCTTGGTGTTTTGTTTTGGTTTGGTTTGGGGGGGTATTTTTTTGTTTTTCAGGGCTGAAGATTGAACCCTCAGCCTTTAACATGCACTCCACCTCGAGCTACACCTCTTGCCCAAGACATATGTTTATGCCAAAAACTACCCCTAATAATATATTTATAGAGGATTATAAGGTTTCCAAAGTGATCTGAGAGATTATTATATAAATCGATGGCCCTAACAGTCCCATGTAATAGAGAACATAGAGATTATAATCTAGAGAACGTGAAAGTAAGGCACAGAAAGAGTAAGCAGCTTCCCCAAGGTTATGTGGCAATGAGTTCAATTTAGTCTCTTGTTTTCTTACTTCAGCTTCACACGGAAGCAACATAGAAAGAAGAGTCTTCTATGTAGGGGCGTGGTAGTGCTGGGATGGAGGAGAGTAGGTGCGTGCACACCGAAGCCATTTGCCTCCCCCCCATGCTGCTCCTCCTCTGAATCACTTCGTGTTTGTCAGACAGGGCTGGAGCCCCTGCAACTACTGTTTGGGATCCCCATTCACTAGGGCATGGTAATAGGTGTTTGCATCAAATGCTATTGCATAGGTACTGGATGGATATGGGATGCCATATAAGGTTCAATACCGATTTGGTAGTGCACACTTTTGGTTTTTAATGTAAATGCTAGCCTAGTCTCTGTATTTCTGCACATACAATATAAGAATTATATTGCTTACAGTTGCAGATTGTTCAATAATAGATGTATAGTGAGTACGAAAATGAGTGTTACACAGAGCTTAGGGAAAATGAAAATGCTGTGTATGTTATGCAGTTCCCGTTTTCATTTAGTTATTCACTTGCGTTCTGCTTGGATTAGAGACTTTGTAAGTGCCAGGTCTCTCCAAAGGAAAAATACAGTCATGGCATTGTGCCTCAAGGAAAATGTGGTAATTAAAGCATGTTAATTTTTAACTGAAAAATAGCTGACTGTTTCCCTGGAAGGACATGACCAATAAAAGTGTCTAATTATTTTTAAACCACATAATCAAATAGCCAGTTGAGGCTTGTACTGTACTAGGTGCTGAAAGCACTTTATAGAGCACTGAAAAGGACTGGGAATATTTCAAGTCTAGATGTCTTTAAATTAAAGCATATGTTTATGTATATTTGCACAGTAGTAATTTAAGGGCATGAAACTCTGTCCTTCAGTTTCAAAATACTTATCCATAATAGTAATTTATTTAGGTTCGCACAAAGTTTGCTGTCAGTAAAAATATATTACACACATAGTACCAGAGGTATTTCTGGTAGTCTCACCTTTTACATTACATAGATTTTGGCTAAAAGTTCATTTATTTGTAATTTTCTTTTTATGGCAAGTGTCAAACATGTACAAAAGTAGAATAATGTGATGAACTTCCAGGTACCTATCATCCAATTCCAACTATGACAAATTCTTGGTTAATACAGTTTCAAGTTTTTGTTTGCATCCCTATGCTTTTCCTACACCAAATATTTTGATGTAAATCCCAGGCAACATAACTTTTAATCTGTGACCAGTTTAGTTAGTATTTGTAGATGTTTATAACTTTAGAAAATGTCTCTTTTTATTTTTTTTTAAATTTTATTTTAAAGACAAAAGAATGGAGACATATGAACCAGAATAAGCCATAAACAATACAGAAAATACAAAATTATACAGAATATAGTAGGGAATTACCACTGGATGTTGTATTACATAATGTTATCTTCATATTAGTTAACACAAAAACATTAAATGAAATACCAAATTATAGAGAAGATAGTAAGGAATTTGCACTGGATGCTGTATAATATAAAGTTATCTTCACTTCTGTTAATACAAAAACAGTTGAGGAAATACAGAATTATAGAGAACACAGAAGGGAACTAGCTCTGGATGCTGTCCTACATAGTGTTATCTTCACCTTTGTTACTCAATTACACAGATGATGGCCCATTTGATCATTCAGTTTTTCTCCTCCCTCATCTCCGTTGCCCTACCACTCAATCAGTCAACTTCCCTGTGATAATAACTGTATTCCTGGGTTCATCTATACCCCTGGACTCTCGCCTTGGGAAGACATATATCTGCCTCAGACTATACTACAACATACATGGGTGTATACAGACTGCCATGGTCGGAGGTGGAAAAGCACATATGCTCACAGTGGACTGCCCAGCTCCACCCCGTCACCGTGCTATGGGTGGGGGTGGGTCCAGTCCGTGAGGTGCCCTCAGCGGGGCCCTCAGCAGAGCAGCCACAGGGCCCACAGCAGAGCAGCCACGGGGCCCACATCAGAGCCGCCATGGGGCCCACATCAGAGCAGCCACGGGGCCCACAACAGAGCAGCCGCGGGGCCCACTGAGGAGCAGCTGCAGGGCCCACAGCAGAGCAGCCTCCAGGGCCCACTGTGGAGCAGCCGCCAGGGCCCACTGCGGAGCAGCCGCAGGGCCCACAGCAGAGCAGCCTCCAGGGTCCACTATGGAGCAGCCGCGGGGCCCACTGTGGCAGAGCAGCCACGGGGCCCACAGCGGAGCAGCCACAGGGCCCTCAGCGGAGCAGCCTCCAGGGCCCACAGCGGAGCAGCCACGGGGCCCACTGCGGAGCAGCCGTGGGGTCATGCAAGGTTTGTATGTGCAAGCTGCAAGGAGACACTCTTGGTGCACACATTAATAGTTTGGGGTGAGTCCTGAAGACCGTGGATTTGTCCCATTGTTGCCAGGAACAGGCGGTGCTTGCTCAAGCCGCCAAGACTCAAGGAGCTCCCAGAGAGAGTTCAGGGTGGGAGCTGAGCCCCAGCAACCCAGCTCGTGCTTCCTGCCTGATGTTGGAGTGAGAAAGGCGTGGAGCCACGTGATCCTCCTCCATCTGCATCTCCCTCCCGTTGCGGTGCTGGAGCCCCTTTCCGCTCCTTGGCCGGATCCCTGGGAACCGCTGCGGCTCACCGCTGAGGTTCCCCGCTACTCTCTGCCGGTAGCTATTCACCCAGCTGAGAGGCAGGGGGCCACCATTTCGAGGCAGGCGCAGAGCTGGGTGTGGTGCGCTGTGTACTAGTTGCATTGATTCTCTCCAGGCGCTGATTAGGAAGGTTGCTGCAGGGTGGGGACTGTGCCCCAGTGGCTGTCGCAACCTCTCATTCTCACACTGGGTCCGACAACTGCTACCGACCGCCATTGCCTCCTTTCCTGGCCGCGCCATCCTCTCTCCAGCCCTGGACCAGCTCTCGGAACTCCGCTCTCCTCTGGCCAAGTTGGGAGGCTTCCGTGAGTGTGGGCCTCCGAAGCTGAAGCTGCGAATGCCAGAACGAGGGTGTGGGCCATGGGTGTGCTTGGAGCGGTGACTTCCTCCTTCTCCTCTCTCTCGGACTGCACCATGGCGGATCTCCGATCCTTTCCTCCAGCAGAGGTTTTGCTTAGTCTTTCCGAGGGCTTCAGTTCCCATTTCAGATCCTTCCTGAGTTCAGGATACCCACCTCTTTCCCTTCTGTCCTTTGTCTGAGTGGCATTCCTCCGGAAGGGTCTCTCTGTTGCCTACCCAGTCGCCATCTTGAAGTTCTCTCGTAAAATTTATTTAGTTATTTGTTACTTTCTAATGAATTGACCATTACATTTCTAAAGTTCTGAAATGGCCAACAGACCATAGAAAGATACCACTTTCGGTTCCTACTTGAAACCAACAGCTACAGAAAACTGCTGGCCTTGATTCAGGGCCATGAAAATGTCTCTTTTTAAAGGCATAACCACTGAGATAGATGACACGTGGCCTCCCAGGGGGCCACATGTCACTCACTTTGAATTCTCCTCATTTTGAATCCCAGCTGACCATAGCAACTTGCTTGACTATTAGAATGAGGCTGAAGTAGCCTTCTGGCACTTCCAAAGTTAGTTCTTCAGTGTCTTTGAAGGTCCATCTGGACCTCGAAGGACACATTCTTGGAGAAACTGCAATGCCATATAAAAAAAGTCTGATGACCCCGGAAGTGCCACAGTGAGCAGGTCACATGCAAGTGCTCCGTTGAACCCATCCTTCTGGCCTTCCTCGTGAAGGCACCAGACATGAAAGTAACCATCATGGATCTTCTAGGTCTGCCCATCTGCCAAGCACATACCACCGAGTGGTGCCACTAAAGCACCAGCTGAGTCTGGCTCAGTGTCCCCGTCTACCAAGTTGCAACATTTAATTATATGGCTGTACTTTTAAAGTACGAAGTTCTACAGCTATTTGTTGTGCTGCAGTAGGTAAGTAGAACAACTACAAAATTGTTATCATTCTAAAATAGCAATAATTCTCTAAATACTAACTACTCAGAGTTCATATCAAAAAGCCTTTATTGTCTCATATTTTAAGACATTTTATTTTAATTGGGATCTAAATAATGTCCATACATGGTGATTGACTTTTATGTTTCCCACTTAAGTTTGTTTGTTTGTTTATGTTGAGACCGCATCTCGCTATGCAGTTCAGGCTGTTTTTTAGCTCACATGTAGCCTAGGATGGACTCAAACTCAAGGCAATCCTCCTGTCTCAGGGTCTGGTTACTTTTTTCTCATTGCTGAGACAAAATGCCCAACACCCTAAATGAAGGAAGGAAAGGTTTATTTAGCTTACAGTTTGTGGAGGTTTCAGTCCACACTTGGCTGGTCCTGAGGCAGAGTGGCACATGACAGAGGGCGAATGTTCATGGCAGCAGAGCACAGCAAAAACAACCAGCAAGAAGGAGGAATGGAGGCAAGCAGCCTCTCTCCGTCCCTTACCTTGTAAACAGCCTACTAGCTCTCACACAATCTCCATGCCCTCTTCTTCCACAGGTTCAGAATGTGTACAAAGTAAGCACCCTGGCTTCCTGCTGAATCACTCAGCCAAACCTCTAGACCCCAAGTTGACACAATGTATCAACTATAACACTCAGTCTCCTGAGTGCAAGGATTACAGGCATGCCCCACCATGCCCATTTTAAATCTTTTTAAATCTGCTTCCTCTCCTCTGCCTCCACTTTCATAATTATTTGTCTAAGAAACTGGACTATTTCTCATCAAAGTGTCCCATAACTTAGATTTCAGTATTGTGTTGTACATTCCATCACATGTGCTTCCTATATTTTTTTTTTCTGATACAGAGGCTTGCTATGTAGTTCAGACTGGCCTTGAACTCACTATGTAGCCTAGGCTGCCCTCAAACTCACAGTGATCCTCCTGCCTCAGCCTCCCAAGTACTGGGATTACAGGTGTCCTATAAATTTTTAATTAGTTCTAGAGGCAGGATGAATTTCAAGTTTGATTTTTGGGCATGGCCATTTCATAGGTGGTGGTGTATACTTCTATAAGGAGGCACATCATATAAGGTCTCTTCTCTGATATTAGCGGCTATTGATAATTTTTGCCTAGAATCAGTAATTAATTTAAGGGAGATTGTATCAGTAAGTTTTTACTATAGAGGCAAGGATCAAAGAATCTCAGCAGCATATAACAGTAAGCTTAACCTTACCTGTTACCATCACTTTTATTTACCTTGTTGACCAAAGCAAGTTATTTGGCTGCAGTGGAGAGAAGGTAAATAATCCTGTCTCTAGTGGGAGGCGAGCAGTCGGCTTGCAAGTAAAAACCTATTTGTGAGCTTTCAGACCTGACCACAGGCAACAACAAAACTTTACCAGGCCAGCCTCACGGGGTGGCATCTAGGGGGAGCTGCCTCACGTCACAGTCTCAGGAGGGAGTTCCAGTGAGGCACTCAGGCCTCCCGGGACCAGCCATGTTCTTGCGCATGTCTCCGTTCCTAGGCTGGAACCTGCATTCAGAGGTCTTTATTGGGTGTCTCAGCGAAGGTACTTCACTGGTGCATCTTCTAAGACGCCCAGGGCCTTGGCCAAGACGTTTTTTCTGTACTTTAACTCAATACCTTTATACTCTGGTCCTTCCCTCTCCTCTTCCTTCCAGTCCATGGTTCAGGGTCATTGCGGCACAGCCCCTCAGCAATGAGATGATTCCCTGTGTGCATTATAACCCTCTGACCGTGGTCCAGTATAGTTCCACGGAAAAACTGGAACACTGAGAAGCTGGTACCTTTATCTTCTACCTCAGAGTGAATGCATAAGGCTTAATTTTCAGTGTAATTTGTTGTCCTAATTGACCACATCAACATAAAGTAGCTTAACAGGACAGTATTGCAAAGTTATATAGAAAGAGAAATTGATACCAGAGAGGGTGAAGAATTAGGTTTAGTAAAACAATCTATTGCAGTGATTCTTCTTCTCTTTTTTTGTTTTTTGTACTGGGAATCAAACTCAGGACCTGGAGCTTGCCAGGCAGGCACTGTGCTGCTGAATAATATCCCCAGCCTCTCTTCTTTTACTAATTAGCTGAAATATTTCTATAAAAGGAAACTAACCAACTCTTTCTAAGTAATTTTCTGATATTTAGAATTTCAGGAAGGTGACAAATGAATTTTTAAGAATTTCTCAAAATTAATTTATGGACTTCAAATATACTTGATATATTTCAATCCTTGCTAATTACTATTATAGTTATTGCTCAAATTATCACATCTTTTGCCAGTATGAGCTCATAAAGTTGCTCCTGAATCTTCCTGACATGACCACAGTCAGGTTGGGTAACTTGCTTGGTTTTGGTGGAACAGAATATACCAGGCTTGAAAGCAAGCATTCACTACTTTGTTTTTGTTGTTTCTGGTTAGTGGGATAACAAATAATTTTTATTTCCATTATGGTTTTCATTAAAAAATTAAGTTCAAACCTGTCAGCCTGCACATGGCACTGCCAATTTATCTCTGAATTGGGACATAGAGATGAGTCAGTTCTAAGGAGTTGCTGACAGGACTTTGACTGGGGCTGGCTTTGAAGGAGGACAGACGCTGGATAGAGTGGAGGTCAGCAGCTCAGCCCAAGTTCAACCCGGAGCCCTGACGGTGGCACGGCACCGCTCAAATCCAGCTGCAGAAGCTGAGGATGACGTGGCAGCCTCAGCCCCAGGCTGCTGAGTGCGCAGCTTTGTGTGGTGTAGAAGGATCTGGTAGTGGAGGTTGTATTACTCAGCTGTGACAAAATATCTGCGAAAGCTAACTTCAAGGGGGAAATGTTTAGAGGTTTCAGTCCATACTTTATTGGCTCCACTGGTTCAGGCCTGTGGCTGGGAAAACCATCGTGGTTACAGGGCAGGGCAGAGGAAAGCTGCTCACCTAATGGCAGCCAGGGAGCAGAGAGAGGGGAAAACCGGAGAGGAAGGGGCCACGGACAAATTACAGCCACGTCCTCAGGGACCTGCTTTACCCAATTAGGCCCCATCTCTGAATAAGCCCGTATGAACTCATGAATGTATTAATCCACTTGATGAAGCTAGACCCCTCACACTCCGCTCCTTCCCAAATGCCCATCAGCAGGCAGCGAAGCCTTTAACACAGGGAGTCCTCTGAGGAACATTTTCTACCCCACTCATAACCAAGGCCATTTATTTTTTAATGTATCTGCAGAGAGTTTACTTTGAGTTGCTGAAAAATTAAATCACTTTGTTAATAGGAAAAATATATATACAAATATGCTTTAAAATTTCATATTACTAGCTGGGTGTGGTGGCACACACCTGCAACCCCAATATTCGTGAGGCTGAGGTGGGAGGATCCATGAGTTTGAGGCCAGCCTGAGCTACATAGTAAGACCCTATGTCAAAAACAAAAACAAAAAGCACGCTGTAGTATGGAGGTATAATCGTTTTCATTGCATTTAAGAAGGAAACCTGAGCCATGTTTGATGAGGGAGGACCTCAGAGGGCGAAGATCATTGTCACATTTTGTGTCCTATCTCGAGGCTTGAAACAGGGATCTATAATGTAACATCTTGCTATCATGACCACGGGCTAGAGTTTATCACTGACTTCAGTAAAACTTCTATAACCTTAACCTTGTCTCTCCTGTAGCCAAATGTATTTAATTAACTAATGAACTCAATTCACCAAATAGTATTTGAGTGCTAAATAAAAGCAACCAGTTAGGCTCTGCATTAAACCTAGAAGAAATATACTACATGTTGTAAAGAGACAAAATAAATCCAAGAACAATTAGATTATGACTAAGGAAAATGTGTAATTACATGTTTACGCCGGGAATACTAATGTTTATTGATGCAGTATGTCAGAGGAGAAAAAGATGCATTAGCTTAGCATGGTTAGATGTACATTTGATTCAAACCCTGAAGACTAGGTGCCTTTACCATGAGTGTAACAAAAAACACTTGAGCACTTACAAAGGTCTGCTTGCAGTTGCAAAGGCAAGCAGAAACACAGAAGTGACACCCAGGATTTGAAGGCAGATTTATTTACAACTATGGGCACTGATTGGGATCATTCCCAAAATATCAGGCCCTGATCTTTGGTGGTCTAGGGCTTACATGGGATAAGCAAGCAGGAAGTACAGAGGCAGAGTGTTTGTTCATTGGGGGTTGATTCTTACAATATTCATCATAGGGACCAGCTATGCATCACAGTGACCAGCCATTTCTAAGAAACTAAAGTAATGGAATCGGAACTAGAACTAGTACCTGGGCAGCTAATAAACACACATGAAATAAACTGGCTGGGGGAGGGGGCGTCTTCCGCTACACAGTGACGTGGAGACTACAGGAAGCCCAGCCACAGTGGAATGCAGGTTTCTGTCTGGGAAGGTGGGCAGCTACACATGGAACACATGGGCTCAAGCTTGTTGGCGAGCTTAAGTGTTAGATTTCAGCAAAGCATCTGTGCCCTTGGTCTCAGCTGCCAAGGTCCTTGCTGTTAACCAGTAGCTAGTGTATGTATTTCTGGGAAAAGTCTTGTGGTGTGATTAAAGTTGGAAATGAACTTTCAGAATCTGGAGTGGAAAAGGCAAGACATGAAGCATAGAAATGTAAATGAAGGACGGGGAAGAGTAGTAAATGCAGAGTGGGAAGTCAATTTATTTAGCGTACAAATATTTATTGAGCATCTCTCTGTGTAAAGGATGGGCTAGGCATTGAGGACCAAAAACTACAGTTTTCTGAGAACTTGTTAAGGGTTTGAAATATTGAAGAAGAATCAATACCTAATGTAGATGACTTAATAATTGATCTTTAAGAGTCAGGTTTCCAATGAGGTGATAATCCAGGAAATAAGTCATAGCTGCCCTTCCTATCATTTCAGGTAACCCCACATACATTCAGACACCTGCTGTTGTACCCCTGACTTGTAGCACTAAAGCTGAAAAGTGAATAGAGCCCCCCAAATAGTTAATCATTCTTTCTGCCTCCCTGCATTCCCGGCCTTTAAAAACTCCTAGGACTAGGAAGCAATAACAATGTTATGGATGATGGCTACAATGTTTTAATGGTAGGCTAGTAACTCTGGAGCAGGAACTTGAAAAGTTAACAGAGCCTTGTGCACTTACTTCATTAATGAATGCCATTCACGTTCCCTCTATGCTTTAAGCATATGTGGTGCTAGTAATACAGCAGTGATCCACAGAGAAAAAGTTTCTGCACTCATGGAGCTGACACTCAGGTGGAAATGTAGACACACACACATATGTGCACGCACACACACACATGCGTGCACACACACACATGCTACATTTTTAGAGTTGAGTGCTCTGCAAAATGTATACAGCATGGTAGAAGAATAATGGTAGGTATGCACGTGTGCGTGTGGTGTGTGTGTGTGTGTGTGTGTGTGTGTGTGTGTGTAGGGCTTTAGCAATGATTTCAGGTTGACTGGATTGGGAAAAATTCTCTGCAGAAATGATGCTGAAGAGCATCAGAAATAGTACAGGGGAAATAGTGTAGTGGTGGCCAGTGCAAAGACCCTAAGGCAAAAAGGGACAGGAGTGCTGAAAGGAGGGCAAGAAGAGTGTGTGGCTGGAACCATGCAAGCTACAGTCAAGTGGCAGGGAGGTAGCTAGGACCCAAGGTATTTAGGTGGGGCCTTGAGTGCTTGAAGAAATATGTATTATTATTCACTGTGCTGAAAACTATTAAATAATTTTAAGAATAAGGCTGATCGGCTATGATTCTTATTTTTAGATCTTTCTTCACACAGTTTGGAGGAGTCGGTATAGAGCAAGAGTAAAGAAGACCCATCAAGAAGCAGTTTGGTCAGAGTAAGAGGTAACGGTGGTTTGGACCAAGGTGTAGGGGTGGAGACTGTGGAAAGTGGCTGGACTCAAGAGATATTTTGAAGGTGGATCTGGTAGATGTTTTGGTCACTGCTCAAGCCATAGGATATACTTGAGTATGCAAAGAGGCGAGCAGGGCCACCCTCCCAACTGCAGGGTGAATGGCAGCCCCATTTGCTGAGGTGATAAATGGCTAGGAAAGGCCTAGGAGTGATGTTTACTAAATATTTGTTGAATGAGTGAATGAACCAAGTAATTAATGACATTAAAAATTTGGGGCGATGGGGATGTTAAATTGCTTACCTTTTCACTGTTATGAGATAATAAGTATACAGCAATCTGACATTTAAAGGCATGATAAGAGTTTCTAAAGCACAAGCTTTGAAGAAGTAGAGTATTTAGGAGTGTCACAGGAGAAAAGAAATTCAATGAATATGTTAAGAGTCTTAGCACCAGACTAAAATTCTGCTAAGGGATAGAAAAAAGCAAAGTAGGCATTTCTGTTGATCTCCTGCTTTAGGGGTTTGAGGAGAATGAAAAAGAAAAGCTTTTTCCTTACAAGTGTAAGAACAATCTACTGGACTGCAGCCTTCAAGCTGGAGCAAGGAGCTAGAGAATCTCTTCTGTTGAGCGATGTAGGCTGTAGGTTATCATCCAAATGTAGCTTTGGCCCACACTGCCTGTTAAAAAAAAAAGCATAGCTTTTATTGTCTGGCTTAATTCTATTTCACACAGGGTCCTGCAGTAGACACAGAAGTAAGTGACACTTATACTGGATGGTTAAAGTGTAATTTCCATCCAGGAACCATTCATTCTTCTTTGCTGTAAAAGTTGCCTTCAAGCAACTGCCAAGCCCAAGTTAATTTTTCTAAACATTTCAAGATAATCCAACACAAAAAGGGGGGGGGATCTGGGGATATAGCTCAGTGGAATAAGTACCTGCCTAGTAAGTGCAAGGTACTGAGTTCGGTCCCGAGTATTGCCCACAAAATAAAATAAAATAAAATGATCGAAAATGACTGAGTAAAGGAGGAGCCATGTCAGAGAAACTACCTTCAATGGAAAGAGATATGAGAGATGGATCAGCCAAACACAATGTGGTAACCATTCTGAATTCTGATTTGAGGATTCTAACCCAAAGAACACTATTCAGAGACAATTACAGAATATTCTACAAGGAAGAGAGAACTTCACTTCGACTCAGACAATCATTGGCCATTGGAACATTAAAGAAAAATGCGGAATACTGCTTCCAGAATGGCCTTCCACAGTCAAGAGTTTATGAGTGACCTCAGTCCAGCACCTGCCACTACAGTTGCAGAATGAGAGCTGGTGAGGGTGCCATTGTACTGCAGGGCTTAGTGTGTGAATGTGGGTCCCTGAGCGGCCGCTTGGCTTCAAGCCACATTCCACACTATCAAGTTCCCAGAGGGAATGAGGGAAGGACAGCACAGAAGAGAGGCAGTGGTTGGAGAGCAGGCTGCAGTGAGTCCCACTGAGGAGCTGGAGCTGGTGAACAGACCTGGCTCATGTGGTCAGAGGCCAGGTTCATCTTGAGTTACACAGGACTGGAAACTACTTTTGTGCCCTGTCCTCACCGTATGCAGATGTCTGCATCCAGCACCATTTGGGCCTGGACCACCCCTTTAGACTTCCAGCATGAGGAGACGCATCTTGGTCTGAGATCTGGTTCTTACTTCTAAGATGTGGAAGAGTCATGCATCCAAAACAATAGAAAATTTCCCTTTCCTTTCCTTTCCTTTTTTTTTTTTTTTGCGGTACTGGGGATCGAACTCAGGACCCTGCGCTTGCTAGGCAGGCACTTATTCCACTGAGCTATATCCCCGGCTCCCCCCTTTCCTTTCTTTTCTTTTTCTTTTTCTTTCTTTTTTTTTTTTTTTGCTGTTTTCCTCCTTCTATTCATCCCTCCCCCATTTTCATTCAATTATTCACCCTTTTTTTCTTTTATGAGTTTGCATGTGTGTGTGTGTGCATCTTGGTCTTGCCCTTTTCTCCCAATATGGTTTATAAAGGGCAAAGGAACTCTTCTGTGTTCCTCTTTATTTCTTTTAACTTTATATCCTTTTGTCTGACTTCTTTATCCTGTTTTTTTATTCTTTCTCTACTTTTCTTTCTTCCCCCTTTTTCATTTGTCTACCTTTAACTTTTCCTCTAATATTTGTATTAGTCATAAAGTCCTTTCTCATATCCATTTCTCACTACTGATTTTGTACCCAGTTCTCCCTGTTATCTGCATGTAACTAAATATCACACCTCTACCAGCATTAAGATTCTGCACCTCCCCCTATTTCCTCCTTCCCATACCACGTAGCAGAAGACTTTAAAAAATACTTATCCCCTCTTTCTGCCATTACTCAGTCCCCAACCCACTGGGTTTTAGATAATTGATTTTATAAATTACTGTTGATATTTTTAACCATTAGAGGAGACACAGCTATAAAATTTAGTGCATATTACCTGTGGGTCAATATTTGAGTCGTTACGATGCTTACACTATAACTGGATTTCTTCTCTAAGCTAAAGGGGAGACCCAAACTTGGGTCTCATGGCATGTTCTCAACTTGCCCTGATAGATACACCTTGTTGCTAGTGTAGTTGACTTGATTACATAGGAATACTCCTGAACGAGTGGACAATTTTATGTCAGTAAATCTGTCTGGAAATTCCACCATCACACCCAGGCAGATGGACAGGAAGAGTTCCCAACCATGAACTCAGGCTGAATTAGACTCCCAGAATGCCTGCAGGCTGCCAGAAAGAACTCCTGAGTCTGATTTAGTTTTTAGTGGAAGGAACAGAGACATTACTGGGGCGTGAGCACTCAGGCTGTCTGGCAAAGAAGCTTCATGTGAGTCACCTGTGTACTGTCTCATTGGAATATTTAATCTATGTTCTTCTAGGATATCTTATAGGTTTGAGTTTTTATTTTATTCTTGAGTTTTTAATGATGTGGGTTAGGTTTTTTATGGTTTTCTCAGTTTATTAGGTTTTGCTTTTGTGCATTGTTTCTTCCCTTGGCTCTGATTTAATAGATGTCTAGGTTCTCACCCTCATCTTGAGACCACGTGTAGTTTCTTCACCTAAATACTCAAAGCAATACTATTACCGTGTTCCTTCATTCTTTTACCACCTACATAAACTCCTCCTCCCAAGTTTTTGATTTCCCGTACTCAGCTCCCCAGCAGTCACTCCTATCTTCTCTAGTATTAACTCGCAGTCTTCCTCATCAGAAGCCCTTTGCTCTCCCATATCCTACCTAGCCTGTTATCCTCCTATTGGTAGGCTCTCACAATGACGTAGCTCTCCTAAATTACAAAATAAATGTTCTTCCTCCCATCTCATCCTTTTCCCCACAAATATTCTCCGAAAACTCTCACTACTAATCCTTCAACTCCACTAAGAGCACTCCAATAGACTCAGAAACCACATCAAACTTTTCCTCCCCTCTGTCACTATCCCTTCCTTCGAGCATCCTCCTTGGTGTCTTACACCCCTCATCCACCTATCTCTGTCCTCCTTCCTCCGCTTCACCTGTCTCATTGCAGGATAACTGCAAATACTAAATACTCATAGTGTGCACAGAGGATAGACAGAAGGGGAAAGTGTAACTGCAATGACTGTCACACAGGACTGTTGTATGATTGAATCTGTTGATGGTGTTGTAACCAGAAGCAATTATCTCACCCTAACATAAGATTCCAAGTCACTTAAAGTGAATAACAGAAGAAGTAAATACTAGAACTGGACATACCAAGCTGAAAATTATTCATAGGAGGCAAAATCCTACTAAAAATCCCCTATATAAGCCATTAAAATCTTCTCACTCTTCTAGTCCTCGACTTGCAAGAGCCCCCACAAAAGGAGGGAGGAAAAGAAGACAGTCTACATCCAAAAAGCACAAATACACATAGGGACGTGGAGAGGGAAGACAAAGAGAAAGGTCTCTAAGTTCTCCCAGCTCTCCCAAGGCAGAGCTAGGGGTCACAAAGGCAAAAGAAATCAAATACCGGGTATTGGAACTCCCTAAAAAGTATATAGAGAGGATGAAGAAAGTAGACGAGTTCAAAGAGGAAATGAACCAGATATTCACAGTAATTTCACTCAGTATACCCATGGTAAATTTGGGGGGACTAGGTAAAAATCTGGATGTGCTAACCAAAAATGTTCATAATTTGAACAGTAGATTCAACAAGGCTATGGAATCCTCAAAAAGATATCAGACAGAAATACCTGAAATACAAAACAGTATTGAATTCATACATTGTGGAAATGACCAATGAGAAGACAGAGCATTTGATATTGAGGACAAGATAGTCAATTATGATAAAGAGCTCAAAGGAGCCCAAAAGAAAATAAGAGAACAAGAGAAGACTGTACAGCAGCTACAAGATGATAACAATTAATTGGAGTTTGAGAAAAACTAGAGGATACTACAGATGATTTTACTCACATGTTCATAGAAATCCTAGAAGAAACTTCCCCAAATGTAAGAAAAGAATTTAAAACACAGGTGACCCTTAGAGAACATCAAACAAATACGAAAAAAAAGCTCACCAAGGCATATTCTTTTTTGTTTGTTTGTTTGTTTTTGTTTTTCCTTAGTTGGGAATTATCACTGGATGCTGCTTTACATAATGTTATCTTCACATTTGTTGCTCAGTTTTATAGATGATGGCTCATTCGATTTATTAATTTTCTCCACCCTCATCTCTGTTATTCTACCACCCAATCAGCCATCTTCCCTCTGATAATAACTGTACTTTTGGGTTTATTTACTCCTTCAGGCTCTCACTTTGGGGAGAAACATGGCTGCTTCAAATTATGCTGTAAAAGATATGGATGTACACAAATTGCTATGTGTGGAAAAGTACCCATGCTCAAAGACAGTAGATAGGCATGTCAAGCCCCCACTGTCAAGCACTCAAGGCCATCGGTCCAATTGAGTCGGTGGGGTTACCCAGCAGTCCACCAGGTTTCACCTCAGTATAGTGCGTCTGGAGGCCCAGTCGGGTACTCAGCGTCCCCCAGGTGGAACGCCAGGTTCAGCCCCATTGACCAAGGCATATTCTTATTAAATTACCAGATATTCAGTATAAAAACAAAATTTCAAACAGTCAGACAAGAACAAGATCACATATAAAGGTAAACCAATAAGAATCACATCATCTGGGCCTAGTGGTGCACAGCTATAATCCCAGCACTTGAGAGGCTGAGTCAGGATGATTGTTTCAAGTTTGAGACCAGCCTGGGCTACAAAGTGAGCTCAAGGCCAGCCTGAACTGCATAGCAAGACCCTGTCTCAAAAAGACACACACAAAAAAGATAGAAAGAATCACATTCGGATTCTCGATGCAAACTCTAAAGGCCAGAAGACCTTGGAGTAAAGTATTTCAAGTTTGAAGATTAAATAACTTCCAACCCCGATTAATTTATCCAGCAAAGCTATTCTTCAAACTAGACAGAGAAATAAGGTATTTCCATTAAAAACACCAGCTCAAAAGATATATGAGTGGTAAACATGCTCTAGAGAAAATATTTAAGAATAATCTCAACAGGAATAATGAAACCTACACAGCTAAAACACAGAGTAAGGTCAATGGATAAACAGCAATAAGAAATGTCAAGAAAAAAATACAGGATTTACGAATAGATAAAGAAAGCAGTGATAGTAAACAATCAACACAACTCAGTAATATCTCTCAACATTAAGGGCCTCAACTCTAATCAGAAGACACATATTGGCAGACTGGATCAAAAAACAGAATTCACTAATGTATTGCATTCAAGAAACTCATCTAATCCAAAACTATATACATAGACAAAAAGTAAAGTATGAAAAACAATATTTTGTGCACCAGAACCCACAAAACAAGCAGGGGTAGCAATTCTAATATGAGATGTGGTAAACTTCAAGCTAAAACAAGGAGGGTCACTAGATACTAGTTAAGGAACAATCCAAGAAGAAGAGATAACATTGATAAACATATGTGCACCAATTACTAGAGCACTTAACTTCATAAAACAAAAATTGCTGAAATGAAAAGATCAAGTAACCACTAACACAATCATAGTAGGAGATTTCAACACTCTACTTTCACAAAAAGATAACTAAACAGAAAAGTCAATAAAGAACTATTAGAGCTACCTGGTCATTGTGTTCCACACCTGTAATCCCAGGACTTGGGAGACTGAGGCAGAAAAATTGCTACTAATTTGAGGCCAGTCTGGGCTTTATAGTGAGTTCAAATCCAGTCTGAACTACATAGTGAGACCCTATCTCAAACAAAACAAAACAGTATCAAAGCTGAAGTGCACCTTTAAATATATGCACGTATATTAAATTATTAAATATATGCACTATAAAGTACTCCACCCTTCTATGACAGGTATATAGAGTGGTAACCTAGTTCATGAACTTAACTCATTCCATGATTCTTGAAAAGATGGCCACATTTGTGTTCATCACCTGATGCAGAGTTTGTAAATAAAAAATGTTATCAAACAATTTTGTTTGTAAACCCATTTGTTCACAAATGAGAGCATTCTTTAGCACCAAACATTCTTTTCAGCACCACATGGCATTTTTTTCCAAAAGAGATAAAATGTTAATCTCCAAAGCCTGCTTAAGTAAATATAAAAGAATTAAAATTACCCCATGCACATTGTCAGACCAATCTGTGCAATGAAAACATAAATCAATGACAAGAAAGTTGGGAAATAGCAAAAGCTCCTGAATAATTAATAACATACTGCTAAACAATCAATGGGTGACAGAAGAAATCAAAGAAGAAATTAAAACACTTCTGGAAGTTAATGACAATGACTGTACAACCCACTGAAACCTCTTGGATAACATGAAAGCAGTTCTAAGAGGAAAATTCACTACAGTCAATGCTCATCATAGGAATATAAAGGAAGCCCAAACAAATAACCTTGTAAGAAATCTCACAGTACTTGAGAAAAAACATCAAATCAGCCCCAAACGAAAATTAAGAAGGGGAATTGTAAAGATGAGAGTGGAGATCATTGAATTTGAAAGGCTGGTTCTTTGAAAGAATAAAAAAAATCACTTAATCAGACATATTAAAAGAGAAATTGGAAATGAATGAAATTAGAAATGAAGAGGTGAAATTGCAACAGAAATTGTAACTAATTTGAAAAATTATATTTCAGCAAATTAACAAATTTTCAAGAAATGGACAGATTCCTAGACACATACTACCAAAATTCACCCAAGAAGACACAAATATGCTAAATAAACGAATGACCAGCAATGAAATTGATACAGTAATAAAGGATATAACAATTCACTGCTGAGTTCTACAATACCTTTATGGATGTTATATCACCAAAACTCCTCAAACTCTTCAAAAAAATTGAAAGGAGTGGAGTGTTCCCAAGTTCCTTTATGGAAGCCAGTATCACCCTCATCCCCAAATTGGCAAAGACCCAACTAAAAAAATAAAACGGTAGATCAATCTTCTTAATAACATAGATGCAAAAATCCTCAATAATATATTAGTAAATAGAATGCAGATCATCATCAAAAAGATCATGCATCTCGATCAAGCAGGTTCATCTCAGAGATGCAAGGATGGTTCAAAGTATGTAAATCAATAAACATAACACATCACATAAACAGAAGCCAGGTAAACACCCATATGATCATATCAATAGATGCAGAAAAGACCTTCCAGAACATCTAATATCCCTTCATGATAAAAAAAAATTGTGGAACTCGGTAGTCTCTCAGTGGTCCCCGGGAGAAAATGGTAAGAAGATTTAGAAAATAGACAAGAGAAAATAGCTGGGGTCAGGTGGAGTTACCTATTGCCTGATGAGCAGGAGGACTGTCTTCGATAGTAGGGGCATTTATTTATACCCTCTAGAGTTTGGATAATTTCCAACTTGCTGCCCAGCAATCAGTGAACAAGTTACAACTGCTTGTTTACAGGAGCTCCCATGTTCACAGGCAGACTTTATCCTGCATGTGTAATTATTTTCCAGCTTCAGCGGCTCCCAACAACAAAAAAAAAAACCTTGAAGAAAATAGGTATAGAAAGACCATACTTGGATATGGTAAAAGCTATTGTTATGGCTTGTGTCTGGATGTCCCCCAAAGCCTCATGCCGTCCTAGGTGCGACTTCTGTAGATGGAGCTGAAGCTACAATGTGTAATAGTGGGATTAAGGGTATATGATTACTAAGTCAGTCCACTGATTGATTTGGAACAGTTCTGGGTGTGGATAATGGGAAGGCCCACCCTGGATATGAGTGTTACCTGACCAAAGGGAATATAATCTGGGTAGAATATAAAGGACAGAAAGAGGGTTGCTGTTGTTGCTTGTCACTTGTTTGTCATTTGCTGCTTGCTGCTTTTGCTGTCTTCTGCCTGTCATATAGTGTTTCTCCTGTGATGCTCCTCTGCCCCACCACCCTGCCTTGGAGACATTATGGACTGAAATCTCTACAAACTGTGAGCTGAAATAAACCTTTCCTCCTTTAATTTAGAGTGTCAGGTATTTTGTCTCAGCCACAAGAAAAGTAAATAAGGCAGCTTTGAAGACAAACCAACAGCAAGCATTACATTAATTGGGAAAACCAAAGCCATTGCTACTAAAATTGGAAACAAAGCAAGGATGTCCACCACCACTTATTCTTTTCAACATAGTACTTGAAACATTAGCCAGAGCAATCAGGCAAGAGAAAGAAATAAAAGGGATACATATAGGAAAAGAAGCACTCAAATTATCTTTATCCACAGATAACATGATACTCCACATGGAAGACTCAACTCCACCAAAATATTCTTAGACTTAATGACCAATGTAGCAGTGTTACTGGGTAGCTTCTTCTAAAAGTAGCTCACTAAATAAACATTCCTGAGTTTGGGGTTGCTCACCTCTCCTCCTGGAGTTTAATTCCAGGTTCTTATCATCTTGAACAAAGAATTGAATGAAATGAGCAATAGGCAGTGCCAATGTTTTTTTGAAAAAGTGAAAATGAAGAATGAGAGAAAAACTGGCTCTGTACAATGAGTTTGGGCTGAGTAAAAGAAAAAGGGCGATCAAAGAACACCCTGGAGAAAGCAGGACGGGCTATCTGAGCAAAGCCAGGATAGCAAGCTCTTGGCGTCTGTGTCCTTTTATACTTTCCAAACTTCAAAGAAACCTGTGAGAACCTCTACATATGACATCTGAGAGACCGACTTCAGGTCTAGAGCATGCTATTGAAAACCTCTTTGAGTTCTTGTAAGTCTGTTTGCAGGGCTTTCAGACCTGTTCTGTACATGTGCTCTGGGATTTTGTAATTAACAGCTTACATTTTCTTGCCCAGGCCAGTTTTGCCACGCCCTAATCTCCTATGCCAGCAGGATACAAGATCAACACATAAAAATCATTAGCATTTACGTACAACAGTAATGAACTCAATGATAAGAAAATTATGAAAACAATACCATTCACAGTAGCTTCAAGGAACATGAATTACCTAGAAATTAATGTACAAAGAAGGTGAAAGACCTCTACAAAGAAAAATACAGTATCCTGCAAAGAAAATTGAAGAGGATTTGAAAAAATGGAAAGATGTCCCCTGCTCCTGGATAGGCAGAACCAATATTGTTGAAATGGCTGTACTCCGAAAACTTTTAAAGAGATTCAGGGTAGTCCCAATCAGAATGCCAACAGCATAGTATACAGAACTAGAGAAAACAATCCTAAAATTCATATGTGTATCAGTAAGGGTTTACTAGAAAAAGGTATGATACAAGACATACAAATGTACAAGAAATTACAAGATTGGCTTATAATGGTCAAGGTTGGATGAGGAAGCGTGCAGAGGGTGTCTGCATACTGGAGGCTGAAGGGTCCAGTCCAAGGTCTGGAGCTCACTGCAGTGTTCTGTGCAAGTCCATATCAGGAAGAGTTTGCAATAGAATGCTGAAGAATCTATGCTGGAAGGCTGAAGAGTTTATACCAGAAACCTAAAGAGTGCCGAGCAAAAGCTAAGCAGTCTGTGCCAAAAGCCAGGAGACAAAGACCAAGCTGAAGGCGAAGACTGGAGCTCCTCCAAAGAACCAGCCGTCAGTCCTCCCTAATTTCCCTTCTATTGTATGAAGCCTGCCCACACCTGATGGGAGTCCTTTACACCCACTCCATGTCCATGACCATCGCTTACACAGCCTCAGGGTGTTTACAAAGTAAGGACCTTGGCTCTCTGCTGAACCACTTAGCTAAACTTCTACACTTCTCAAGTTGGCACAACGAATAACACCCTAGAGCACTAAAGACATGTCCTTTACACTCCAGGATGTAGAACTGCTGAGTTACTTAGTTAAGCTTCTAGACTTAAGTTGACACAGTGTCTCAAGCGTTATAATATGGAACCAGAGGAGACCCAGAATAGCAAAAGTAATTTTAGGCAACAAGATCAAAACAGGAGGGCTTGAAATACCTGACTTCAGCTATAGTACAAAACAGTAATGACAAAAACAGCATAGTACTAGACTAAAAATGGATATGTGAATCAGTGGAACAGAACGGAAGATACAGAAATACCCCCTGACACATTCAGCTGTTTGATCTCTGACAAAGGAGCCAGAATATATGCTGGAGGAAAGACAGCCTATTCAACAAGTGGTACTGGAAAATCTGGTTTTTCTGCTTACAGAAAATTCAAACTTGATCCTTACCTCACACCATGTACTAAATTAAAATAAAAATGGATCAGAGATTTAAACATTAAACCTATTAGAAGATAAGATAGGTAAAATAGTTGAAGATATAGGTGTGGGAAAGGATTTTTCTACACAGAACCTCACTTTCATGAGAAATACCAGTTAGAATCAGCAAATGTGATTATATGAGATGAAAAAGCTTTTATCAGCAAAAGAATCAATTAGCAGAGTAAACAGACAACTTACACAATGGGGAAAAAATTGGCAGCTACTCCTCAGACTGAGGACAAATATCTAGAATATACAAAGAACTAAAAAACAGAAAATCATTAAAATAAAAGTCCCAGTCAAGAAGTGGGCAAAAAGAAAAAAAAAATCTACAGACGTGTCATAAAGGAAGAAATACAGATGGTCAATGAATATATGAAATAGCGTTCAACATCTCTGGCCATTAGAGAAATGCAAATTGAAACAATACTAAGGTCCCATCTTTCTCCAGAAAGAATGGCAATCACTAAGAAATAAAAAAAAAAAAATAATGAATACTAGACTGGCTGTTTTGATAAAGGAACCCTCCCTCCTTTTTTTTTTTTTTGGTACAGAGAATAGCACTCATGAGCTCAGGCTTGCCAGGCAAGCACTTATGCCACAGAGCTATGTCCCTGGCCCACGCCTTCTGTGTGCTGGGGATATAGCTGTTGATGGGACTGTGAACTAGTAAAACCATTATGAAAATCAGTATGGAGATCTCTGAAAGAACTGAAATTAGAAATTCCATCTGAACCAGCTATCCCCCTTCTAGATACCTCCCCCAAAGTGCTTAGGATGCCATATTACAGTGATACATGCATACCAATGATTATAGAAGCAGAACTAGCAGTAGCTCAATCCTGGAAGCAGCTTATATACCCATCAACATATGATTGGATAAAGAAAACGTGGTATTTATATGTAATGGAACACTACTCAGGTATAAGTAATGACAAATTTGTGACATTTGTAGAGAAATGGATGCACCTGGAAAATATAATTCTCAGTGAAATAAACCAGACACTGGTTTATATCATACGGTTAAACACTGTATGATATCTCTCATTTAAATGAGGCCAAGCACAAAGAGAATGAGAAAGATGACTAGAAGGAGACGAGGAGTTGGATCTCCCGCGATAGGGAAGAGATGAGGGGCACGGGATGGGAAGCAGGGGAGGGGAAGGAAGGAGAGCAAAGACAAGCTGTGCAAGGAACCGAGTGGGCTCGATGGATGTAAACGCTATGTGCTGTAACACTGGCTAAGTTCAATAAAATCAAAGAGAGTAAAAGTCAGGTAGGGGAATTAGAGGAGGATGGAGGGAGAGGAGGGGGAAGGAGAAGAAAATCTAAAACAAAGAAACAAGCATAGTACGTAGATGTACTCGGCCCTCAGGATGACTGTAAACTGCATGCACTGCAAACATGTACTAATAAAATGATTGAACAGTTACAAATTTTAAGTGTGTGTGTAATTATTAAAGTTTTGTTCTGAAAAATGCAAGCTTATAGAACAGCATAATGAAAAAAAAGAACAGTACAATGAACTTTCATACATGCATCTTGTAGATTCTCTAATCATTACCTTTCTGCCATATTGGCCTTATCTCCAATTTTTATATCTAAAATAGGCATGCACACGCTGTATTATTGACAGCATTGACATTTTTGAACTACTAAAGAGAAAGTTGTAGAAACTATAACCTTTTCCCCTTGACTGATGTATCTTCTGTGAACAAGGATACTTTATTTTATAACCTTAGAATGTAATAAAATGCAGTAAATTTAAATCACTACTTAATGCATGGTTCATTCAAATTCTCTATATTGTTCCCGTAATATTCTTCCTTAACATTTTACTTATCTTTATTGACAAATAAAATTGTATATATTTATCAAATACATGTTTTGAAATTTATAAAAATTATGGAATGACTAAGTTAAGCTAATTAACATGCATTGCTTCATGTACCTTTTTATGTGTGTGGTGAAAATATTTAGAATTTACTCCCAGTAATTTACAAGAATATGCTTCTTCTATTGCTGTATCTTTTATTTTTATTTTAAAGACAAAAGAATGGAGACATATCAACAACCAAACAGACATAAACCAGAAAAACACAAAAACAATAAAGGATATAAAAGGAAATACAAAATTATAGAGAAGATAGTAGGGAATTAACAATGGATGCTGTATTACATAATGCTATCTTCACATTTGTTACTCAGTTATATAAATAAAGGCATGTATGATTAAACAATTTTCTCCACCCTCATCTCCCTCATTGGGTGTTCTCCCACCCAATTGGTCATCTTCCCTCTGATAATAACTATACTTTTTGGTTTTATTCATTCCCTCGGGATCTCACATTGGGAAGGCACATGGCTGCTTCAAATTATGCTGGAACAAACATGGGTGCACACTAATTACTATGGCATTAGGTGGAAAAGCACCAAACCTCAATGACGGTACATAGGCAGGGACCCAGGCACACTGATCAGCACCCCACTGACAAGCCCTCGAGGCCCTTTGGACCCCGGTGGAGTCTGCAGGGCCGCCCCTGCATACCCCCAGGCTCCACCCCAATGTGGCACGACCAGGCTTCAAGTGGAGCCCTCAGGGTCGCCCCTGCACACCACCAGGCTTCGCCCTGTCACTGCATGCCCAGGGCCGGTTGAGCCCCTGGGGTCGCCCCCATGGACCATATTGCTATATCTTTATAGTACAATTTGAGTTCAAGTATTGTTATACTTCCAGCTTTATTGTTTTTGCTCAAAATTTCTCTATTTGGAGTCTTTTGTAGTTCCACGTGAGTTTTAGAATTGTTTTTCTATTTCTATGAAAAATTACATTGAAATCTTGATGAAGATTATGTTAAATTTATATATTATTTTGGGTGTTACAGACATTTTAACAATATTCTCCCAATCCATGAAAATGAGGTATTTTCCATCTATTTGTGTTTTGTATCAGTGTTT
>PVLD010007653.1:64364-89853 GCA_004027595.1 Dinomys branickii | reverse complement strand
CAAAGAGCTCAGCGGCCCGGTGGGGATGCGGACGAGTGGGCAAGAGGAGGCAGAGAGAGGCACGCACAGTAAAGGCGAGCAGGCCTTGGAAGCCCAGCAAAGCCTGACTCTGCTTTCTAGGGTCAGGTGACAGTTCAGGAAGCCTCTGGAGGTCGGTGCTGAAGCATGTGGTGGAATTTCGCGGGTAGAAAAGAGCACAGCGGTCTAAGGAACTCTGAGAATTCCTCTGAAAGAGGAGCTGGGTGAGAGGAAAGGCGGCAGAGGTGATGACAGGGTCCTGGAGGGCATTCGTGCATGTTTCCTCCTGAAAGCAGCAAAAAGCCTGCGAGCACTGAGGATAAAGCTGGAACGTGCATTTTTGGTGTTTGCAGAGGGAGAACCTGATAGCATTTGTCGATCAATTTAATATAGGGAAGAAAGGAAAGGAAAGAACAGAATCCAAAGGACAGTGGTTATGAGATGTCTGTGTGCAAAGGAGTGGAAGCTCAGTGGATATTGACGCATCTGCTGAAATAGCTTCATAACACTGGTGTTTGGAAACAACACTCAGTTTGTAAGCTCTCTGCAGTAGTATAGCTTCCATACAGCATTCTTAGTGGAAAGAACATAAAATCTTGACTCTTAGAATTTGGTCTGAAACCGTAACTTGGACATTTTTACTGGAAAAGATTGCTAATGTACTATCTTACCAGTTAAAGGTAATCAGAGACCTTCTTTACTACAACAACACTTATTATGGCAGTCAAATAAGATAAGTTATTGAAAGTGTGTGGTTTTCTCCTTTAAAATTACAAAGTACTATTTATTCTAATAGCAGGTAGTGGCAGTTCTAGGTTCAGTGTGTATGGGACACATAGCAAAATGGAGCTTCTCCATTAATGGTCCTCACTGGTGTAACACACGTAGCTTACCATTGCAGAAAGCTGGACCACAGGAGCTGGTTTAGTCTTAGGTTTCTGCGGGTAGCATTGTTTGACATGTTTTTACTGCCTCTTCACGGCAACAGGGGTTTATCCTTAACTCTGGCAAATTGCTGAAAGATCTCCACTGTCTGTTCCTTTCCCCTGAGAACCTCCCGGTCACCTGCTTTGGACAAGGCCGTCTTCAGCCTGACATTAGCTGACCACGATAGGTGTCCTCTAACGTGCACATCCCTGGGGGCCTCAGGTGGATGCTGAGTGTTACCACCGGAAGAACGGACACCTCTGTCCATAGTGTGGCCTTGGTGCTGAGCCGCAGCAGGGTCTGTGATAGGGAGGCCAGTGCTCATGGTATCCTTACCACTACCCCTGCCTTCTACTAGGGCTCGGAGACCTGCCGCAAATGAGTACTTTGGAGCTCGTACCTACGTGTTTCAGTGTCCCCACAGCAAGTCTGATTAGCCACTTGTGTGGGTAATGAGCCCCTTTTATCTCTGCCACCTTTTGTAAGTCTTTGTTTTGTCCTTAGTATTTTGTAGTTTCCCTATATCATATCTGAGTGTTGTTTTATTTTTATCTTTCCTATCTAGGGCTCAGTTCCTAGATGTTACAGTTGATTCTGTCTCAAATCTCACTGGTCTTTTTTGGATTAGGTTATCCTTTCTTATTTTAAAAATGTCTTATTTTATAACTCTGTTAAGCTTACACACTTTATAGTTTCTGATTTATGAACTTTGGAGGATTTGTATTTGTCAGATCAATTCACTGCTGGTGAATTGTTCCCTTTTATATTTTAAGTTTTGGTCATTAGCTCAAATTCAGTGGCACATAATCAGCGAGAATTCTGAGTCGCTAGTGTGGATAGTAGCTGGTGGGTATCCCATTAAAAGGTTTTTGCTTTGTCTCCCCAGCCACTGCAGGGATACTGAGGCTCAAGAGCAATTATAAGGGTTATAATAAGTGTACATTTGAATTTTGCACAGCATGAGAGTCAGCTGAACGTACTCAGAGAAGGCTTATTTTCCCCATCAGGCTCCAGCTAACACACATTGGCAACCTCTCCATCCCCTGGGCAACGGGCTTGTTTTTCTAATGCATGCCTCACTAGGCCATACTCCTTCTGAGGCCTGGTTTTGTCTATTCCACCTCTTCACTGGCTGTAGGCACTAACTACCTTTCTTATCCCCTCATGGATGTTAAGACTCAAATCCCAGGTGAGAGGTCAGGAAGGTATGGTCCAAGGACCACATCCAGCCCACTGCTTAACTTTGCCAAGTAAAGTTTTATTGGAGCACAGCCATGTTCATCTGTGTCTATAGCTACTGGGCTGTTTTCACCCTTCCCTACTGACAGGACTGAATAGTTGCTACAACAACTATACGGCCTATGAAACTGAAAATATTCACTCTCTGGCCCTTCACACAAAGGTTTTACAAACTTCTGCCCTAGAACAATGAAATTAACAACCCTACCTTCATCTCTCCCAACTCCCCTTGGGCTGCGGGAGCCTCAGTTCTCAAGATTCCCTTCAAGGGTCTTTTGCCTCTTCAGTTCTAGTTCCTGTGGTCACTTTCACTTGCTTGTGGGCCTGGCAAAGCACTCCAGAGTGTATCTATTATATTTTACCTAGGTGTAGTTAGCAGGAAGGCTTTTTGCTTTCTGTTCCATCCTGTTGCCAAAACCACAGCATCCTGTCTTTGTCTTTGGATAATAATATTTTTCTTTTACTTTCTTAACTTGAACATTTAACTTGTTTATTTTAAAAATTTCTTTATTTCCTAAAGAAATGCTTTGAGGTCATGAAAAATTTTTATGTACATAACTATATTGGATTTGAAATATAATACCTCTTTCTCATTCTTTAATTATTTTATGATTCCTATGATATCTCTTTAAGCCACTGATTATCTTAAAGTAAATATAAACTTTGTTATCATTTTCAAAATATTCTGTTTTCAAAGGTAACAGCCTTTTTGGTGTGTGCTCTTTAGAATTTTTCTTTATAGCCTGATGTATGATCAATTGTAATATAGCTTTCATCTATGCAGAGATTTTTTTATATTAAGCTTATTAATTGTGTGATTATCTATTTCTGGAAGAGCTCTGTTAAATACTTACTGCAGTTTATAATTGTCTTTTTCTTTGTACTTTTATCACCTCTGCTTTATATATTTCAGGGCTGTTTTTAATGAGCCTAAAAATCTATAACTCCATGGATTCTTCATCAGTATTAATGTTAAATTTTCTGGCTTATAAGCATTAGAAATCTATATCTACCTGTACCATGTTTGAGGGGTTAACTCAGACCCTCCTACGAGCTGGATCTAACTCTGAGCTACCGGTATTATTCTCCATAAAATGTAGATACCGGGAAGAGGTTGTTCTTATGATCTCTCCTGCTGGTCTGTACTTTTACATGGGTTTCTACAGGGACATGGCTTCATCATCCAATAGTCCTAAATGCTATAGTTCTAGTCCAAGACAAAAGACGTACCTTTCTGAATGACTCCTCCAAGTGTGAGGTAGTCTCTGAAATGTTCTCTGTACCCCTTTTTACTTTGATCCAATTTTCCATACTTGTCTGACATGTTTGACACTTGGGGGTTCATGGCTATAGATAAGTTCTTTCACATCAAAGATCAAATTTTTATCTTTTATAATCTGTTTGGGTCTTGGGGATCTGGAGGTGAAATAAAAATAATCCTTTATCATCATCAACTAAGATACTGGACAATACAATTTTTTCCTTACTCAAGTCTTTTCAGTGATTTTATTCTGCAGGCAGAATATGAAATACAATACTGAAAGTTGAATAACAAGAGGAAGATTGATTCACTGTGATAGATCTTGGTAGCTATTGATGCCAATTGTATACACCTCCAGAATCAATGAAAAACAGAACCAAATAGCTTGAGGACCTCCAGTGGGCCTTTATAGATTAACTGTGTAGTTCCTACTGTATTTATAACATAGATTTAATCATAAACGTGAACAGACTGTCTGCTTTATGTTGAGAGTTTGTAATTTTGGTTTTTGTGCTTGAAGCTGTTGCCTGAACTTCACTTGTTAAAGCTACATGTCTCACTTGTTAAAGCCACATGATAAAGTAAACAATACCCTTGGAAAAACCTGATGTTGGAATGTCGACCGCAACTAATATGTCAATCTTCCAATCTTCCCTCCCCTTTTCTCTCCTGTAGTATGACTATGAATATGACGAAAACGGAGACAGAGTCATTTTAGGAAAAGGCACTTACGGAATAGTCTACGCGGGTCGGGACTTGAGCAATCAAGTCAGAATTGCTATCAAAGAAATCCCCGAGAGAGATAGCAGGTACAGTAATTGTAGCAAATAAAAGTTTTTTTTTTGAAAGCACATTGGTTTGTCAATAGCATTTTAGAAAATACTTGGTGATATTTGAATTAATGAAACAGTCTGAAAACTCCATTACGTTAATCAAGGTTTATCTCCTGTGTGGTGCATTGATTCAAGTGCAAAACACTGGTGGGAAAAACACTGGTAGGGAAGGACAGGCTATCGGAGATTAGAAGAGAAATTGGTCCTATGTGTATTGGGCTTAGGTGATATGGGGTAGAGGTGCTTTATTATATGGATAGATGGAGAATAAGGTCTATCACAAGTAGGTTTCTAGCCCAGCAAATAAAGAGCTTGGAAGGTGTCATTCCATCCTAAACAAGTGAAAAGCTGAACAAGCTTAAAAATCAACAGCTCTTTTAGGATCCACTGGTGAAAGACAGGAGGCTGCCCCCCAAACTGGAAAGACAATATGGGAAGTCATAACTTCCTGGAGTGGAAATCCATGAGCAAAACCCCCCAGGGGAAACGGTGCTGTGTAGAAGTCCCAGACTACCTCTCAGAAATGGTAGAAGCTGAGTACGAACAAGTCTGAGAATTGGGAATCCCTCGGGGCCCTGTTGGGGAGGGACGGCATTTTGTGAATTTTAACTTACAAAGCTCTGCCAGGTCTACCTGGTGGATATTAGAGAAAAATCACCTGTGCTTCTATCAAGGAGAGAAGACAAGAACCATTTTTTAAATATGCGAGATCATTTTATTCTTCTTCTCAAAGTTCGACCCCACAGGATACTATTCTAGCAGAGCTTAACTGAACCAGGAGAAGGAAGATACCATATTCTAGCCCATTCTAGCATCCTCTCCCACCTAAACAGGTAAAACTAAGAAGCCCTTGTGAAGTTCACAGCCCAGGAACACAGGCTAAAATCCAAAGTCTAGGGGCTGGGGATATAGCTCAGTGGAATAAGCGCCTGCCTAGCAAGCACAGGGTCCTGAGTTCAATCCCCAGTACCGCAAAAAAAAAAAAAAAAATCCAAAGTCTAATCCTAGAACTATAGGACCTTTCTCTTACCTCACCTCAGCACCACATCACTTAAGGGGCCCATTTTCTGCTGTTCTTTCACTTAGTACCTTAGGTTTGCCTTTTAGTGCCACCCCCCCAAAAATTATGACATACTAAAAGACAATACAATTTGAAAAAATTTAGCAAGTATTAGAACTCCAGTCAGATATGGCAGATACGTTGGAGTTAGCAGACTTGTAATTTTAAAAAATTATAATTACTATGCAAAAGTAGTAAACATACAGGAAAAAGTAGATAACATACAGTAGCAGATGGCGACATACATAAACTTCCAAAAGTAAAAAGCAAAGAGAAAAAAGACTGGAAAGAAAGAAAGGAACAGAATACCTAAGAATTGTGGGACAACTACAAAAAATTTAACATATGCTCATTGGGAAGGCCATCAGAAAAAGAGTGGAAGGAACAGAAAAAATATTTGGAGAAATGGTCCTCACCATACATAGTTGAATCCTGCAGAAAATGGAATCATTTTTTGGAACAAGAAAGTTGTTCAGGGATCTGAACAGCTCTAGTAACAATATTTTCTGCTGAACAGTATTATTTTATTCTCTAGTCCTCTGCTTGGTAGTTGTTGTCTACCAGTAGTAATTCTCTCTTCTCTTAACCCCATGATTTCTGAGGCCGCATATCTTTTCTTAAATCTTCTGTCTGTGAGACAGAGCTTCTCTAGTCAACTTTGTATATTCTTCATGTACTGTGTGTTCAAAATTTGAAAGACAAAGACTTGGATTATTTAATATGATTGTTATCCTTAATTGGCTAGATTTTAATGCAGGCTCCAGCGTGGGCTTCTGCTGGGTGCCCTCAAGCCACTCTTCTGGGACCATGGTGGTAGTGTGACATGGTCAGCCTTCCTTAGAAAGGACATGCCCTAAGTGCCCTGGGTCATGTGTCTATCCAGTATCTCCACTTGCACGTCTACAAGCATCTTGAAGTTAACACGGCCGAAATGCGAACATGGAATTTTACCCCCAGATGTGCTCTTCCCAGTATTCCCTGTGCCAGTTGTCAGTTATCTGTCTGTCCATCCAACTGTTCAGCTAAAACCCAACACTCATTTGGATCCCTCTCTTTCTCACATTTCACATCTCCTTGAATTAGGAAGTTGCTGTTGTTCCCACCTACTGTAATAATCTGAGTCTTTCTATTGTTTCCCACCCCCATGATTACACTACAGCGTAAGCCTTCGGAGCTTGCATCCAACCCTAAACCCAGTCTCTGAACCACCTCCTGATCTGCCTCTGCTTTTACTTTTTCCTGTGCCTTTAGTCCAATCTTCCTCAGGCAGATCATGGAAATCTTTCTGAAGCTCAAGTCACATGACGTGGTGATACTTAAGTGTCACTGTAGGTTCACCAGTTGTAACAAATGCATAGCTCTGGTGGGGGAAGCTGGTAATGGGAGGGATTGTGCATGTGAATCAGCGTGGTTGGAAGAGAGGGGTTGTAGCCTGAAGTACACTTTCCTAATTCATGCCTGGTTAGTTATTAATCCCACACTGGCGCTCTCAAACGCTAATGTTCTGCACACTCCTGAACTACTTACTTATTTCTATTAATATTTTTCATCCAACTCTATATTACACTTAACTAGGGAGCTCTTAACCCATTTATGCTGAAGATTTCAATTTTTTAGAATTTTTACATGATATTCGTACATATTACCTAGAAAAATTCAAGAAAAAAGAATTTGAAGAGAAAAAAATGTATGTTCTCTTGTTATGAGCATTCTAAAACTGGAATGCTAGGCACTGCATAGTTGAAAGATGAAGTTTTACCTTCCAAAATTGGAGGGTGGACCTGGACATTGGAACTCTTTAAGAAGCCATGCAGTAGTAGTAATGCTCAGTCAGTGCTGGAAACCATTTATCTGGAATGTTACCCATAGAGATTTAACTCAGAAGGGGTGGTCTCCCAAAACTGATGGATGAATAGTTTTTTTCAGAGCCGAATGTATATAAGTACCTCCAAAGAAACCTATAGCATTTCTTTGTGGTTATAGCTAATTGAGAAGACATAATGATTTTCATATATTCCATAGAAAATCACAGTTTATTATTTGGAGCACATTATTGTTATGTCCTTATTTAGTGCTTGGTACTTAATAGTTCATGAAAATTACTGGGTGTTCCAAATATTTTCCATATTGGAGCATAGCATTTATCCTTAGCTTGGTTGGACTCTGACTAGCATCGCCAATTTTGACCTATCCTTGATTTAAATGAAAAGGTGGGGATAGTTACTGTTACAGGATCGTAAATGTAAACATTCATTGTTTTATCTTCAATAGAAGATAGGGTGATGGGAGCCCTTTGATTCATAATAAACTGAGTTAATAACTTATTTCAGGGTAATGATTTTAATTCCTAAATCTATATGTATAGGAGCAGTACTTGCTGCTAATGCATTTCCAAAACAATGATGACAGCCAGGGATATAGCTCAGCAGCACAGTGCCTGCCTAGCAAGCCCAAGATCCTGAGTTCAATTCCTGACACCAAAAAAAAAGACCATGGTGCACTAGTGTCAAAGTGTTGTGGAAGAAAGTAATTAGTAAATGTCTTCATAATTGAGAATCATTACCCAAATATTTAATTGGTAACACTGTATATTAGTATTTCTTGTGTTACCTCATTCAAACAACTGTCAAAATATTGTTGTCTCTAATGTTATCATGTAACGAGATTACTTTATTACCTGACTAACATATCTAAAACACAAGTTTTGCTGTGGTCATTGACTGTTTTCTGAACAACAATATAAAGTTATAAAAGCTTATTCAGGGGCTGGGGATATAGCCCAGCAGTACAGTGCCTGCTTGGCAAGTGCAAAGCCCTGAGTTTGATTCCTGGTACTAAAAAAAAGAAGGTTACTTGAATTAAATGAATTTTGATGTTTGTAAACTGCTCATTGTTTTAGTTTTAGTGCTTACCCAGAAGAGTTTCGTAAAACAGTGTTCAATATTAATCAATGCTAGTATTTGTTGCTGACATTCAAAAAAGATCTGCTTGGTCTGTGAGGGTTTGTTTTTGTAAGAGCTGAACATTTCTTACATGTATGACTGAAGCATCATGAGACAGCAAGTTTGCATTTAATATGTCTTCGTAGTCAAGTGCCTTTCACACTTGTAGCTTCTACAATACAAAAATGTGTATAAATATGTAAGCCTATGTGTATTAGGGATTAACTTTGATTCTCTGTATTGTTGCTGACACCCTACCATATTTAGCTTATTTAATAAAATGTATGATAGTCCAGTGATTTGAACTGAGCTCCTGTACGAAGTCCCAGCAGATCAATACAAAAAAGAATCACTTACATTCAGGTCTCATGTCACAGAACTAAAACCTGAACTTATTTATTTAGACCTTCTCAAAAATCAGGAGACAGGTGGTAGGGAAATTTCCAAAAAGACCAGTTTAAAACAAAACAAACCAAAACAGGAGGATCCCAGTAATCAAAAGGAGCCCAGTCATCCTGAGTCAGCATAATAGCGAATCCCCTCTGCCTTAAAGCACACACAAGAGTAACCTGAATTAGTCCCGTGTTAATCACTTCATTCTGTTCCTGCTGCTGCCTTGTTCCTGATTGAGGTACCTTGCAAAGACTGATTATCCTGCCATGGCCAGCAAAGCGCTTCTCTATTTGGATTAGATGTTACCTAGTTGATGAATCACTCAATAAACCCACTTAGACCTGTAAAATTCAATTTGTTAAAATTTCGTTCTTTGGCAAGCTGTGGTGTAATAATTATATTAGTGCTACATTGGACTTGGGACTTATATTGCTGGACTTACGAGCTTTATGGTGCTTCAGATAATCATTAGAAGTGTTAATCTGTTTCAGAAATGTAAAATACTTTTTATAATAATTTGATACAGCAACAGACACCAAGCATCAGACTTTGAACTGTGGTGTAAAGCTGACCTTTCAGTGTGGAGGCTTGTTCGGGATTAGCTGAAAATTATGATCTGCTAGGGCTTGATGGACATAGAAAGTTGAGGATTTTGAAACACTGGACTCAAAATAGAATATAAATGGTTCTATGTTGTCTTGGTTACTTTTCCCTGGTTGCTGAGACAAAATACCCAATGCCCAAAATGAAAGAAGGAAAGGTTTATTTAGCTTACAGTTTGTGGAGGTTTCAGTCCATACTTGGCTTGCTCAGAGGGAGAGTGGCACATGGCAGAGGGCAAACTGTTCATCGTGGCAGAACACAGCAAAAACAACCAGCAAAAGGGAGGAATGGCTGCAAGCAGCCTCCTTCTATCTCCCTTACACTGTAAACACCTACCCCCACCCAGGGGATGTGTAGCACTCACAGAATCTCCATGCCCTCTTCTTCCACAGGTTCAGGATGAATACAAATAAGCACCCCAGCTCCCTTCTGAGTCACATAGTTAACCTTTCAACTTCCCAAATTAACACAATAAACAACATCGCAGAAGGGCAAGGGCATGTCCTTTTTACCCCAAGATTTACAATTGCTGAGTTACTTAGCCAAACCTCTAGACTGCTCAAGTTGACACAATGTATCAACCATAACATATGTTTTCCACTATTTTATATTTCCTGTTGAAATGGTTTTATGTCTTTTATTGACTAAAGTCTGACTATTTGCTATTGATAAATTGATAGACCTTTCAGCAAGTTCTAGAATAGACAGTGAATTTATTTGGGATTTTTGTCTTCATGGCCAAGATTCTCCTAGAATATTAAAGTGATGTAAGGGACAGTCATGTTATTATGGACAGTAAACTTTGTAGATGATTTCTATTTTCCTGGGTTCAGCTCTTAAATCTGTCACTTAGTAACTGTCTGATGGTAGGCAAGCTAGCCATCCTCACTGTGCGCTAATGTCCTTCTCTGTTAGAGTACGCATCGTAACTGTACCTTACCATTTACTTGTGAGAAATGACTTAAAATACACAAAGCGCTTACAGCAGTGGCTGGCTCCTTTCCCCTTATCCTCATACAGGTGCAACTGGCCCGAATTCGCCTTAAGAAAAATAAAAGCCTTACAGAGTCATTTTGATTTTATTTATGGGCACATGTGTCACTAACATTTTCAATTTGCACTGCTAAATTTAGACGCCAAAATCTGACTGAATAACTAGCTCAATGACATCCGCACATTTTTCAGGTACTCTCAGCCCCTGCATGAAGAAATAGCCTTGCATAAGCATCTGAAGCACAAAAATATTGTCCAGTATCTGGGCTCTTTCAGTGAGAATGGCTTCATTAAAATCTTCATGGAGCAGGTCCCAGGAGGTAAGAGATGCTTTGCTTTCTTTGCAAAATATAAATTTCTAAGGCCTGGAGGAGGAGGAATATTGAATGAGATTTATTGGAGTACAGATTTTAATTTGTCTATTCTGAAAAAAAGTTAGGCGGGTTACATTACCTTCAAGTTTCTTAGACAGTATATAAATATCGGAACCATTTTAGTACTAGTCTTCATGATCCAAAATAAGTTGGTAATTGATTAGCCTATTATTTGTCTGTATTAGAAGCATGATCATCTTCAGAGGAGGAATATTTCTGTAGTCACTTTTTTTTTTAATTTAGTGTATATGTGTAACACCGAGTAGCAAGCTACATTTTGTGTATTGGCTCATGCATATAACACATTTTGATTATTTTCAACCCCATTACCTCTCCCCCATCTCTTTCCCCATCTCAAAGTATCTACTTTCTCACTTTCTTTTTTTGCTTCCTTATATAAGAGAATCTATGTGGCATTTAACTTTCTTGTCTGGCTTATTTCCCTTAACACGATAGTCTGCAATTCACCCCATTTTCCTGTGAACGACAAGATTTCATTCTTCTCTGTGGCTGAATAATGTTCTAACATATACATATATACCATATTTTTTTATTCCAGTCCAATGTTGACAGGCATCTAGGCTGCTCCCATAGCTTAGCTATTGTGAACTGTGCCACTGTAAACATGGGTACCGGTGTATCATTACGATGTGCGCTCTTTACTTCCTTTAGGAATATACCGAGGAGTGGTACAGCTGGATCAAATGGTACTCTGTTTTTAGTTTTGTAAGGCACCACCACACTGATTTCCATACTGTTTGTAGTAGCTGACATTCAGTGACAGTGTAGAAGGCCTCCTACCTCACCCTCTAAGCTCTGCATCCTTCCCAGAATTCATTGTTTTCTCGTATTCTTCGTAACAGCCATTCTGATGGGGGTGAGATACAATCTCAGTGTAGTTTTGATTTGCATTTCCCTAATGGCTAAAGATGTTGAACATTTTCTCATATGCTTCTTGGCCATTTGCATTTCTTTTGAGAAGAGTGTATTCAATTCATATGCCCACTTAATTGGGTTATTTCGGTTTTTAGAGTTAACTTTTTTGGAGTTCCTTATATATTCTACATATTAATTCTCTAACAGAAGAGTAGTTAACAAAGATTTTTCTCCCATTCTGCAGTTTGTCTCTGCACTCTTGTTTCTTTCGCTGCGTGGAAGCTTTTTAATTTGATGTCATCCCATTCATTGATTCTTGCTATTATTAGAAGCCCTATCAGGAAGTCTCTGCATGTACATATGGCTTCAAGTGTTTTCCCTATGATTTCTCTCAGCAGTTTTGACATTTCTGGTCTTATATATAGGTCTTTGATTTGATTTTCTTATAGGGTAAGAGAAAGAGATCTAGTTTCAACCTTCTACCTGTGGAAATCCAGTTTTCCCAGCACCATTTGTGAAAGAGGCTGCCCCAAGAGTTAAAAGCATCATACCACAGTGACATAAGTACGCCCATGTTTATAGCAGCACAATTTGCAATAGCTAAATCTTGGAAACAGCCCAAATGCCCATCAACTGATTAATGGATAAAGGTGTGGGGTTTTTTATACAATGGAGTACTACTGTGCAATAAAGAGGGATAAACCTGAGACATTTTTAGGTAAATGGATGCACCTGGAGATCATACTTTTAACATTGTTTCTCTTGTGTGAGACACTGAAAGTGTAAATAAAGATCAAGATGGGCGATAGGTATTGGGAAGTAGGAAGAAAATGTTCAAATGGGAAGCAGAACAAGGGAGGGCGCAGGGAGAAGGGAAGGAAGGGAAAAAAAAGAATAGAAGGAAAAAATGGAAACAAAGCTTTTGTAAATAAGGCGGGGAAGAGGGGTGGAAGGGAGGGGAGTGAGAGAAAAAGAAGCATCAAGATATATCATGTAGAGGTACAAACTCTCCGTAATGAGTGTGATCGTTATGTACAGCAAAGAGTACCAATAATTTTTTTTTTTTAAAGAGGCTGTCTTTTCTTCAGTACCCACCAATACGGGTCTCTGCTTTGGTGACAATGGCATGTACAGGAAGAAGACAGGATGGAAATGTAAGAAGAGACGGGCTGGGGCTCCGCTCTGACAGGCCGAGCCTCCCCTGACAAAGGGAAGCGAAGACAGGGGCTACGGGGCCCGGGAGGGTCCGTTCCCACAAAACAGAGCAGTTTTATGGGGCGCCGGGATTAACTGGCATTTGGTTGGTCTTTATCTCAGCCCTGGTTTCCTAGCTCTGGAGGAACCCTTAGGGCTTGAGGGGCAGGTTGTTCCCATGAGATGACTGTTCTTGCTTGCGGTAGTCTCAGTCTAGTGAGGCTCTGCTGCAATCCTAGGTGACCCTCTCTTTGGACTTCTGGGTTGCCGAATATTTCTGTAATTCTCATTTTGGTATTCTCTGTCTTAAAAGGAAATGAGGGCTGGGGATATAGCTCAGTGGAATAAGCGCTTGCCTAGCAAGCGCAGGGTCCTGAGTTCGATCCCCAGTACCGCGCAAAAAAAAAAAAGGAAATGAGTCAGGCTAAAGTTGGGCTAATAAACCTTATTTAAACAATTTTTAGACAGATGTTCCCTAAATGACTAACAGGCCTATGTGCAAAGCTGAGCAGGATTTGACCCAGAGTTTTACAAAAGAAAGATCAAGTTTGTTCCACTTTAAGTTACCTAATAGATATCTGTAGGCCCAAGAGTGACAGTTTATCTAGCAAAAACTGCAATTTAAGTCTTCATCTACCTCAGAAGAAAACACAAATCATACTTTTAATGAGTAACAGGTTAAATGGGCCTAGGAGTTTGCTTGTCCCCTGTCCCTGTGATTGTCTTTGACCATGTCATTTCTGGCCCATTTTTCAAAACTCAGACAGTTGTACATGTTTCTGTGTCTTCTGTTGTATTGTACTGGTCCATCATGTCTGCTCTGTGTCATTATCATACTGTTTTTCTTACTATGGCTTCATAGTATAACCTGGAATTACAATGTCTCCAACATTGCTCTTTTTGTTCAGGATGATTTTGGCCACGCTGGGTCTTCTCTACTTCCATATAAATTTCAAGATTTTTTTTCTAGGTCTATAGAGAATGTTGTTGGGTTTGTTTTTATTTGTTTGTTTGTTTGTTTGTTTGTTTTACGGTACTGAGGATATTGAACCTCAGGGATTGAACCTGGGGGTTGAACCCAGGACCTTCATACTGAGCTACATCCCCATCTCTTTGTTATTCTTTTTTATTTTGGGACAGTCTTACTAAGTCAGCAATCTTGAGATTGCTGGGCTCAATCTTGAGGTCCTCCTGCCTCACCCTCTCAGAATGTGCTGGAGTTACAGGCGTGAACCAGGGTACCTTGCTTGTTGGTATTTTAATGGGAATTACATTGAATCTGTGGATTGCTTTTGAGAAATTGTCCACTCCCAATTAATGAACAAGGGAGGTCTTTCCTTTTGTTAATTTCTTTCTTTACCTTTCTATAATTTTCATCCTAGAGCCTTTTCATTTCCTTGGTTAGGTTGATTCCTAGACATTTTTTAAAGCTAATTTAAGCTATTGTGACTGGAAATGTTTTCCTCATTTCTTTCTGAGTGTGTTCATTCTTGATGTACAAGAAAGCTATGGATTTTTACATGCTGATTTTATATCCTGTTGTATTCATTTTTGAGCCCAAGTAACTGGAATACTACCTGGGGCCACTATGAAGAAACAGTGAACATTGACTCAAATTAGGATCTCCTTTTTCATATTAAAGAGCTCATTTGAATGATATCTTCTCCTTACAGGCAGTCTTTCTGCTCTCCTTCGTTCCAAATGGGGTCCATTAAAAGACAATGAGCAAACAATTGGCTTTTACACAAAGCAGATACTGGAAGGATTAAAATACCTCCATGACAATCAGATAGTTCACCGGGATATAAAGGTAGGATGCGTTGTGATTCATTTTCATTAATTCCTTACCAGGTAATTATGTTATTTGCAAAAGTCATTTTGTGTTATGCATATCCATTTAGAAGTGCAAATAAATCTTTGAAACAGTAGACACGCGTTACTCTCCTCTGAATTAGTTGTTTATGTTCATGCTTTATCTCTTCCACGTAAGGAATAAACTCCTTAGCCATGTTCAACCATCGATTGGGTTTGCACTGTGAAATACTTTGTAGGAGCTCTGTGAGGCAGTTTAAAGTGAAACAGGACTTGATCCCGGTTCCTACAGAACCGACAGGCTGAGTTACCTTTATACCAATGCCCCTAATAGCTACTTACGAGTTTGTATTGAATCAGTCGATGAGTGATTAGAAAAAAATAATAAAATCCCTCCTCTTTTTTACCCGTATCACATAGTGATGCATTGAAATAAAATTATAATTTATAAATTCTCTAAAATAACAAACTAAACTAATAAACAGATTTGCCTTAAAAGACATTTCTGAACTAGTACACTTTTGACAAAAGCTGGACTATTTTAGTAAGTTTAATTTCACAGCGGAATGCAGTGGGTTCACATCTTGTTGAGTGCGAGAAACACAACAAGGAAATGAGTGGAAAAAGTTTTATTACTTGCAGCAAATAAGGAGAGTACCGGAATTATTTGTAAAGCGATGCTCTCCCCAACAAAGAAAGCACGTGGAAAATTACTGGGGAGCCTGTACATACTCAGGAAAGGCCATGTAGCAGCAGGCCGATTACTGAGCATGCGCAGTGAATTTCTGCGCATGCTCACTTCAGCATGCTCGGTGAATTTATGCGCATGCTCAGTTGAAGGTCCTCGTGTTGGAGAAAAGATGGCGGAGAAGACAGTTGGTGAGGAAGAGGTTAGTATTATAATGAGCGAAGCTTATTCTAGGTGACGTAGAAGAATGAGTCTCACTTTGTGACCTTGTCTGTACCTTGCCAACTTTTTTCTTCCTCGTACTGGGAATCGAACTCGGAACCTTGGTCTTAGGCAGGCGCTTGTGCCGCTGCTGAGCTATATCCGACCCCCTCCCCCAACTTTCTTAAGTGCTTTAGCTGAAACAAAAAGAACAACTTTAAAAGTTTATTAGCATTGCTGGCAATGTAGCTGAGTGGCATAAGTGCCTGCCTGGCAAGTGCAAGGTCCTGAGTTCAATTTCCGGTAAAAAAAAAAAAAAAAGTCTTAACAGTCTTTAAAAGCGCAGTTTTTTTTCTACCCTAAAATCAACCTGTATATGCATTTATCTGTGATGTCCCCAAATATTCTAGGGAAAGAAATAGAACTACATAGAAAAGAAAGTAAAGTAACTAGGAATTATGAAAGTCCTAATTTAACTTGGAGACATGTACACAACTAGCCTTACTATGTGCAGACCGCAGTGAACTTTCCCTTGGAACTTACTCTTGTGAGTTGAGCAGATGGTAAACATCTGATAATATATAAACCCAAAATTGTTTCAAGAACTCTCTGTTGAGATAAACTATTAATGAGAACATAGAATAATACCCTTATTTGTGTTAATCACTCCTTTTTAGCTGAACTTTAAAAGTGCATAGTAGGAGAACCTGCAGAAAGATTATATTTTTTACTGAAAACCTTTTTTTCCTAGGGGGACAATGTATTGATTAATACCTACAGTGGTGTTCTCAAGATTTCTGACTTTGGGACATCAAAGAGGCTTGCTGGCATAAACCCGTGTACCGAAACCTTTACTGGTATGTTTTTGTAATGATACAGATCTTAGGTAATTAAAGAAATAATTGCCGACTTTGAGCCTGCGGTGGGAGATAAACTTAGCCAGTGTTCTCACACGCATTTATTTTGGTGCCCTTTGATGCTCACTGAAAAATACTACACAGAATTGGAGCTGCTTGTGGTCTCTTCTTGTATTTATGTGACTTACTCAATCTTCTGTTCAGTGAAGATGTATTTTTTATTCTCAATTTGTTGTTTTTTCCTGTCATTACATCTCTCCTGCTTGGCCTACAACCTCTCTAACCTTAGCAAGATTTATTTTTAAAAACATTTCCTTAGCTCAACCTCTTTGTCATTCTTACTCATCCTCATATCACGTCCCATCTGGACCCTGAATTCTCTCCTTCCTAGTTATTTTCTCCCTGAGATCTATTCCTTTACTCCATGATATAAATAACCATTGGATTTCCATTCAGAAAGAGGAAGTGACTCACCCCATAGAAGAGGGTGGGGAGAGTGCTTTCCTGAGCAATTAGGCAGTGGTGACTGAGCTTTCTCTAGTGCATAGTCCTGACAGGGTGGAAACAAAGTGATTTCCAAAAGGGCAAAGGTAGCCAAGAAGAAACAAGCTGAAGAGATTGGTAGTAGCTCAACAGCTAAAGTGAGACAAGGAGGCAATCTGGACTCCAAATCCAGTCCCTGCTTCAAGTTCTTCTTTCAAACTGCTTGTCATGAGTAGTAGTAGTTGTTGTTGTTGTCGTTGTTATTGATTGAAAAAGATTTTGCAAAATTTTTTAAAAAGATAATCTCTAACCTTTGATCTAACATAAGGCAAAAGCAGCGAGATGCCCCCATTTTTGAATCCTGTGAGGGAGGTACAGGGGCCTCCATTTTGTGAATGGAGAACTTGGGAGAGTAGGGTCCTCACTGGAGACATCATGACAGCTTGTACAGAGTAGAAACTCAGGTTTCCAGTCTGCCTTGTGCTCTTTGGGCTCACCCCGGGCACCGTCCGTCTTCCTTTTTACCTTACCCCAGTGTCGGTTCTGCTCATTTGGGAGGCCAAAGAAAACGAAAGAAATTCTGTAAGTTTGCTCCTCAGGATCAGCAACACCTTGGCCCAGGTGCTACCCTCAAGGCAGTGCGTATTTCAGGCACAGAATTACACATTTAGAATATACTTTTAAATAAAATAAATTACTGACTTTCAACATCTTTACACTTCTTTCTTTATATTTTCTCAACTTGGCAAGACACATTTTAGATGCTGCCAAGTCTTGGTAACTTCTGAGAGGAAAATCCTTATTTTCACACACTTCTTTGGGAGAGATGTTAATTTAATATCTTCTAATCTTGAAAAACCTTTTTTTTATCCCGAAAGGCACTTTAGGAAAGCAATCATCACAGGGACCTTTGTTTTTACTCTGTCTCTCCCGCTGGCCTCACGTGAGGGTGACGAGTGTGACCAGTGAGCTTAAATCTGCCTTAGGTGCTGATACTGAGAGTCCCAGTGTGTGGACCTCGGTACCCTCAACACTGTAGACCTAGCAGCACTAACTTGTACTCACTGAGTCACAAGTGCTCAGGTAGCATTGATGAGTTTAAAGACCATGATCTGTAGTATCTGTAGTATCCTCTTGGTACTTTTGATGAGGCAAAGGCAGCAGGGACCAGCGTTTATGGAGTACTTACTAAATACCTCTATCTGTTCTAAGTGTTTCATTCACATTGAAATTCATACATCACCCTTAATCCCTACATGTCATTATTCCAGTTTAAGGTGAGAAAAATCAGGTTCAAAGAGGTTAAGTAACTTGCCCGAAGCCACAAAGCTAGTCAGTAATAGAGCTGAGGTTAGGAACTAGACTTAACATGCTAAATGGAATTACCTTCTCCCCAGACCTGTTCCACCCACGCTCACCCTTGTCTCAGTTATAGCTGCTCCAAACTTAGAGTTATCTGTGGCACTTTTTCTCAAACTCTAACACAGGCCGTCAAGGAAGTCCATTGGCTGTACCTTCAAAATACGTTCTTACTCCTCCAGTAAAAACCAGTTTTTACCCCTCCACTGCTGCTACCTGCATGTCTCACCTGCACCATCTCAGCAGCTCCTGTTCTCCAACTTCTACATTTGCGCCATGCTGTCTGTCCTTGACAGTAGCCAAGTGGTCCTTTTAAAACATAAATACCATCCGATCGCTCAGAGCACTTAGTGGCTTTCTGTTTCTTTCAGAGCAAACAAATGCCAAAGTCCTTACAATGGTGGGGGACGAGGCTGTGTCCCGATTGGAGCCCATCACCTTTCAGACCTCACTTTTTATCATTTTCTTCTTGCTTACTCTGCACCAGAAGCATGAACCTACCTGCATTTCCTTCGTGACGGCAAGCAGGGCTCTGCTACAGGGCCTTTGCACATGCTTCTTTCTGACGGTATCACTGTTCTTGTAGCTACCTCATGGCTTCACTATCTTCATACCTTAACCCAAATGTCACCCCAATGGTACCTACCATGACAAAATCGTCATGTATTGTAGAATACAGAGAAATAGATACAAACATGTTATTGTGGCATTTGTTCAATGAGGGATAAGTAAACACAGTTGGCAGAGTTCTTTGAAATAGTATCTGACGGATAAAAATGTTGAGCAGTTTATTATTGACATCACTTGAATCATCCAATTTTTAAAGTTAACTGTATTTTTCAGCTGGGTGTGGTGGTACATACTTATAATCCCAACACTTGGGAGGCTGAGGCAGGAGGGTCACTGCGAGCTTGAAGTCAGCCTGGGCTATAAAGTTAGTTCAACGCCAGCCTAAACTGCATAGCAAAATCCTATCTCAAAAAAAAAAAACCACTATATTTTTGATCAGTTGAAATTCCCACTCAAATACCCATACAAATTAAATTCTCTCATCTATTCTTACCCAGAGACAACAAAAGGGAATGAATGATAGTCTTCAACACATATTTTCTAAAGACCACTAGATTTTATTTCAGTCATTAAAAAACAAACTTGGGGAAAAGTTGTAAGTGAAGAAAAATCATAACTATTTCAAACTAAGAGTACCTGAGTCTTGGGTAGTGTAGTGGCCTTATTTTGGGTGAGAGAAAGGAGCCCCTCCAGTAATTTTGCCAGTTTAATTTGAGAACAGACATGCACTTGTCTTAAAGTATAAACAAACTACAGCCATGAGTGGTAAGCTCTGGAGAGTAAAGCTGGACAGTACTTGAAAGATAGAACATACTTTTTAAATGAACAACAGTCTGTTGTAATCTATGATAGTGGGTTTCATAGGACCAGATTGGAGAAATTTTATATCAGTTTTCGCCTATAAATGACATATAAGGTATTCATAAAAGGTGTTATCTGATTGATCAAAATATCTGTCACTTTGGTTGTGCATCAGAAAATACAGAAGTAGATTTTCTGGCAAGTATTTCAGGATTTGAAATTATTCAGTGTAGCGTTGTGGATGAATTCCTATTTGCTGAGTATGTTATTTGTATATCAGTGGGGGATATAGTGACTGTGTTAGCCAGTTGTCTGTCACTGTAACAAAATAGCTGAGGAAAACAATTTAAAAGGAGGAAAGATTCATTTTGGCTCATGGTTTCAGAGGCTTCAGTGCATGGTTACTTGGCCCCATCACTCTGAGCCTGTGACAAGGCAGAACATTGTGGCAGTAAGCACATCATAAAGCAAAGTTGTTGACCTCATGGTGCCTGGGAGGCGAAAAGAGACATGGATTAGGATCTCAATATCCCTTTAAGGGAGACATAATGTCCTTGTACCTCCTAAAGTTTCCACCACCACCATCATCACATTGCTATCAGGTGGGGACCAAGCCTTCAATGCAAGAGCCTTTGGAGGACTTTTAAGACCCAAACTAAAAACATTCTGCTACTGGCCCCCAGAACTCATGTCCATCCCCAAATGAAAAATGCATTTACTCCATCTCCAAGAGTCCCCAAGTCTTAATAGTTGTAGCATTGTTCAGGAGTCCAAGTGTGTTGCAAAGTCTTAGCTGTGAGCCCCTACTACCTATTTTCAAAATATAAGGCACAAAGTAAATTTTCTCAACACAGGAAAAGGGGAACAGGGGTGGAAAAGGAGAACCAAACAAAAGCAAGACCACGGTGCAGCAGGGCTGGCCTTTTTATATGCCACATGCAGCCATGGTCAAGGTCACACTTTATATTAGCTTGAAAACAAATGGATAAGTTTTTCATAGCTGTTGGACATTCTGTGTATGTAACTTTTTTTTTAGGAAAGGTCCTTAAATGAGCCCGTGTCAAGAACGCATTCAAGTTCAAGAAGATTTGCTGTCCGCAGACTTAGTACCTCTGTCTCATATAGTGGCTTTCTCGCTCTCTGCCTTCCCTCCTGTAGATCCATGACCAGCATCCAGGGCAAACGGCGTCGTGATGTGAGCACTGCAGGACTTGGGAAGCCCCGCCCTTGTAGCCTTGAGGGCTGAAGCACACAGGCCCATTCTCTCGGGCTGGCCTTGCTTGCTGCCCTAAAGTTCCTCCCAGAGACATGGCAGTCTTCATGCATTTAAACAGAATGCAGACAATATGGGTTGATGGATTCTCTGTTGTTCTAAAAGAGTAATGGTTGGTTAGAAGCCTCTCAGAGATCCCAGTGGAATGATGCTTCAGTTACCCTCCATTGTCTAGGCAATGAGAACATACCTACACATAACCAGGTTATGTTTTGTGTCACCAATTAAATCCATTATGTAAATTATTTCCACTTTTATTATCAGCAAAGAAAACAAGACCTCAAAGATGAGATATGAGGACCTGAATCATGTTTTTAAAACTGGTTTAATTATGTAGGACAGTTGAAACTATCATTAATTAGACAGCCATCGGCTTTCTCTTTATAAAGTAGAAATGTGTTTGACATATTTCTAGGTACTCTTCAGTACATGGCACCAGAAATAATCGATAAAGGACCACGAGGCTACGGCAAAGCAGCAGATATTTGGTCTTTGGGCTGCACAATCATCGAAATGGCCACAGGAAAACCACCATTTTATGAACTGGGAGAGCCACAAGCAGCCATGTTCAAGGTCACATTTTATATTATCTTGAAAACAAATGGATAAGTTTTTCATAGCTGTTGGACATTCTGTGTATGTAACTGTTTTTTTTTTAGGAAAGGTCCTTAAGTGAGCCCACGCCAAGAATGCATTCAAGAAGATTTGCTGTCCACGGACTTAGTAAACTTCTGTCTCATACAGTGGCTTTCTTGCTCTCTGCCTTAGTTTTCCCTACAGTGCAGTTCAGATATCTTCCTTTGCCTGCCTTGCCACAGTGCACCATAAAGAACACACCACTGTATGGAAAGAGACCTCGGGCTTTGGGAACAGGGTGAATACTTGCCACTTAGGGAGACGTGAGAACATTTTTGATCTGCCTACGAATTCAATCAAATTTGTATTTTTCTTTATTTCTCTAATTGTTTGAAGGCCCATTTGTAAAAAGGCGTAACTTATGTACAGTCTGGCTGTTGATTGGTTGCTACGTGACTGGGGAGTAGGAACCAGCCCCACATTCCCTGTCAAGAGGCTGCAGTGCGAGTAGGTCCCAGGGAGCCCGGGACCACACCTTCTGGGGACTGAGCCTGTCAGTGACCTGTCAAGTCCTGCAGCCCTCGCCTGTCCCATACCAGGCCAGCAGAAAGTTTCAAGTGGGCACCTGTCTCCCTCCCAGGAAGGGGAGTAAACCTCATACGTCTTCTGTACCACAGAGGATTCCTGAGGGCCACTGTCATGCTTTCCTAGCTGCTGGCCATTTTGCCAGCCCTTACTCCTTTTGTGTTTGGCTTCACATTAAGGGCTGTGTATTACACACATATATACACATACACCTCGTACTGAAGGTGGAACCCAGGGCCTTTACACTGATCTATAGCCCCAGCCTTTTCTTAGTTTTTATTTTGCGATAAGGTCTCACAAAGTTACTATATTGTCCAGGCTAGGCTTGAGTTTGTGATCCTCCTGCCTCAGCCTCCCAGAGTGCTGGGATTATAGGTACGTGTGCCAGCATGCTCAGCACACTCCTCCCTCTTTTGTACAGATATGGCTTACTTCAAGCTGGAAGACAATCTAATGACATGCTCCTCATATAAAATGAGGTGTGTCACCCAACCTGAAAGTGAGTGTGAAGATAGCTGCCTTTCTTGTCAGGAAGAGTCTCTCTCTCTCTCTCCTTGGCCAAGCTGTCCCATTCTGACCAGCTTCTGAGGCGGCACTCTGACATGCAGCTTATATTACCCGTTAGTGCAGTGGTGCTTTGTCACTGTTAGCCCAGCCTAAGCTGTGCCTCAGAAGTGATGCTGTCTTAGAGGTGAGACCACATAGCCTGTGGCACAGATGGACAGTGCTCAAATCAGGGCTCTCACCTGATCAAGATATTTGAAACATGAGGCAGACTACAGTATTTAAACAACTATAGCTGGGGATGTAGCTCAGCAGCATAAGCACCTGCCTGGCAAGCGCAAGGTCCTGAGTCCGATCCCCAGTACCACAAAAAAATAAAAATAAACTACTGTAGTTCCATGTCATAATCCACAAATGGGTACATAACAGTACCTATTTATTGGGAGTTTTCAAGGAGGATATGAATTAGTATATACAGCGCACTTAGAATCAGTGCCTGCCACATAGTAAAAGTTACATAATTAGTATCAGTTGTGTGCTCTTGCTTACATAAGAATAAACTTATATAAGCTATTAACCAAAAAAAAAGCTTCCTTTACATTTTCTCTGTACTAAATACATGAAAACACGATTAAAACTTTTTAGGGTCTGGGCATGGTGGCATGTATCTATAGTGCCAGCACTCTAAAAGGCTGACAGGGAGATCACAAGGTCAAGGCCAGCTTGGGCAATTTAGCCATTTAGTGACTTCCTGTCTCAAAATGGTTAAAATTTTAAAAGCGGGCTGGGGATGTATCTTAGTGAAATGCCCTAGGTTCAATACCAGTATGAAGGGGGGGAAAAAAGAAAGTAAATTTTCACTGTGATATAAAATGCTTTTTATTTAATTTTAAAGTATTTAAGTATTTCAATGTAGATGATTTGAGGTATGGAAAAACGTTCACAAATTGTATAATAGGAGAAAGAATAGACACTTGAATCCAAACAAATCAAAGTTCAAATCCCAGATCTAACAGACTTCCAGGAAGATGGCGACTGGGTAGGCAGCAGAGAGAGAACCTCCCAGAGGATTACCACCCAGACAATGGAATATAGCAATATGAAGACAGAAAGGAGAGAGGTGTGTACCCTGAACCCAAGAAGGATCTGAAATGGGAACTGAAGCCCTAGGAAAGACCAAGCAAAACCTTTCCTGGAGGAAAGGATCGGAGGGCCGCCGCGGCACAGTCGGAGGGAGAAGAGACAGAGAAAGAGGAAGCCACTGCTTCAAACACACTCTTGGCCCAAGCCCTCGTTCCAGCAATGGCAGCTTCAGCTTTGGAGACCCATGCTCATGGAAGCCTCCCTACTCGGCCAGGGGAGAGCGGAGTTCCAAGAGCTGGTCCAGGTCTGGAGAGGAGAGGGCACAGCCAGGAAAAGAGGCAATGGTGGTTGGGAACTGTTCTCAAATCCAGTGTGAGGATGAGAGGTTGCAACAGCCACTGAAGCAGAGTCCCCACCCTGCAGCAACCTTCCTAATCAGCACCTGGAGCCAAGGTGGGGCCAGAGCAGCCAGTACTCATCCCACCACACCCAGCTCTATGTCTACCTCGAGGCTGTGGCCTCCTGCTGCTCCACTGTGTGGGCGGCTGCCAGTGGGGAGCGGTGGGGTGCATCAGAAGCTACATCAGAGCCACAGCAACTCCCAGGGATCCAGCCAAGGAACAAACGGGAACTGGAGCACAACAGCAAGAGAGAGCTGCAGATGGAGGTGGATCACACGGCCCCACACCCTCCTCACTCCAACATCAAGCAGGAAACATGAACTGAGTTACTGGGCTTCAGCTCCCACCGTGAACACCCTCTGTGAGCACCTCGAGCCTCGGCGGCCTGCGCAATCACCACCTGTTCTGACAGCAATGGGACGAGTCCACAGGCTTCAGGACTCTCCCCAAACTACTAATACGAGCAACAAGAGTGTCTCCATACTGCTTGCATATATGAACCTTGTATGAACCCATGGCGACCGGGTAGGCAGCAGAGAGAGAACCTCCTGGAGGAATGCCACTCAAACATAGGAATATAGCAACATGTGAAGGACAGAAAGGAAAGAGGTGGATATCCTGAACTCGAGAAGGATCTGGAATGGGAACTGAAACCCTCAGAAAGACTAAGCAAAACCTCTTCTGGAGGAGGGGATTGGAGATCTGCCATGGCACAGTTGGAGGGAGAGGAGACAGAGAGGGAGGAGGTCACCCCTCTGGGCACACACTTGGCCCACACCCTTGTTTCGGCATTCGCAGCTTCAGCTTCAGAGACCCATTGCCCAGCTGCAAGGGGTGGGGAACAGTAATGCTGGAGATCAGGAGGAGGTGGGAGGAGAAGAAAGGGCCTCTGGCATCAAGGCAATGGGACAGAGCCAAAAGGGTCACAGAGGCGGGGGCGTGTGCCCCACGGCTGCTCCGCTGAGGGCCCCGCGGCTGCTCCGCTGTGGGCCCCGCGGATGATCCGCAGTGGGCCCTGCGGCTGCGCCGCAGTGGGCCCCGCAGCTGCCCTGCACTGGGCCCCGCGGCTGCCCCACAGTGGGCCCCGCGGCTGCCCGCCAGTGGGCCCCGATGCTGCTCTGCAGTGAGCCCCGCGGCTGCTCCACTGTGGGCCCCGTGACTGCTCCGCTGCTGCTCTGCAGTGGGCCCAGTGGCTGCTCCGCTGAGGGCCCCACTCAGGGCACCTCATGGACTGGACCTGCGCCCACCCATAGCACAGCGACGGAGTGGAGCTGGGCGGTCCGCTGTGAGCATATGTGCTTTCCCACCTCCGACCATGGCAGTTTGTATACACCCCTGTATGTTATAGTATAGTCTGAGGCAGCTATATCTCTTCCCAAGGTGAGAGTCCAGGGATATAGATAAACCCAGGAGTACAGTTATTATCACAGGGAAGATGACTGATTGAGTGGTAGGGCAACGGAGATGAGGGAGGAGAAAAACTGAATGATCAAATGGGCCATCATCTGTGTAACTGAGTAACAAAGGTGAAGGTAACATTATGTAGGACAGCATCCAGAGCTAATTCCCTTCTATGTTCTCTA